>QXVZ01001017.1:0-14930 GCA_008931825.1 Phallusia fumigata
TCTCCAATGTCGTGTCACCTGGGAAACCAACGCACATTTTATCGATTTCAGATATAAGCTTATATGAATCAAATATAAATTTCAAGCAATGAGTACTTTGTGATGAAAGCTAACTGTTATACAACAAACCGATGTAGATTTGTGTAATATTCTCATACATGTCATCAAACTCGCTGTTTTATGTTCAGAATCAAGAATATCAAGACAGTGCAATATATTACAGCGCCCATGTGATATTTTCAATTAAGACAGGTGAACATATTGTTATTACTCTGCTCGCATTGCGGAAAGCTGACACCGACTGGCTGTGATAAATATTTCCGCTCTAATTGTCCTTATATTTTGTAACATGAGCCGGTATGCGGTTAACGACAGCAGCAGCAGTTCCTCATGCACAGAAGCCTATCGTTAATTCCAAAAAAATAAATCTCACCTGTCATGTTCACGTTGAACGTTACTTTCACACCGATTGACGATCCATCAGGTAACTTGTACGCTTGAATCCCAAGGTATGGAGCCACGGTGCTGGGATGAATCGATGTGTGGTTTGCGATTTGCCAAAAGGAGTTGGTTGTGTCGCAGAAAAAGTAGAACGGTCGCATTTTGCTAAGCTCGAAGATGAACTGCGTGAAAACGAACACGATATTTAAGCCAGATCTCTTATTACGATTCTGGCTGCTGAATTCCAGTAGCTGAGTTGATCCGTCCGGTTCAGAAGTGAAAATGTGATTGACTTCAAGAATTCCACCGAATTCGATTTGAGCGACGCCAGGGACCGACAACTTGGTTGTTGTGCTAGTTGCCAGCTGTAACGCTACTTGGGAAGTGAAGTTTTCGAATCTTTTTGTTTCTTCAAGCACTTCATTCTTGGTTTGTGAGACGTTGAAATTGACAAATTCTGTCTGCAGTTGTTCTTGCACAAGCTCCAATTCTGTTGGTGAATTTAGTAAAAGTTATGTTTGTGTTTGCTTGCCATAACACAAGTTCGACGTCTTTGTCCAAAACATTTACATGGCGTCGTAAAACCAGTCGACAAAAAATTTATATGCTCGCTGAACTGAAACTAGTTTAAACACAACTTATCATCTTGTCGCTCAGAGATAATCCGAACAACTTTATCTCTCTGAAACTTAAATGTTAATGTGAGTATATTAACTTACCTTCGAGTTTTTCTGAAGTTGTTTTCATGTTTGGGTCATCGCAAGTTGCTTGAAATCAAGGGAAATATATTTTACTCCTCAGATATATTTGGGATAGTAAACATATTTAAATGAAAATGTCAGAAAGTTTTTTGATGTCAAAAATGCTTGTATATTTTGTAATTTCTTAGTTATGGTGATTATATACAAACAAAATGTTGTTGTTTCTTACCTCCTTCAGAGCATGGGAGCATCGTAAAGTGGATTTCATCTGAAAAATATAACAAATTTTTGGTGGAAATGCTTTTTTCATGTATAAAGAGATTTTGTATTTGCATTAAAATCACAACATTACCTACCTAGTGATGACCTAATTAGTTTCCGTATTTTGTAAAACACAACTTTAGCACTTGTTTATTTCACGGTAAAATTGGAAAACCGTCAGGGTTCGATTCGTGTACGTTCTCCTGAAAAACACTTTTGATGCCGCCATAAAAACAAGAGTTATCCCACTGACAGTTATCTTCACTCCCCTTCACCCATTTGATCACAAGCCCGCTGTGGTAAGATTTCTATCTGACAGAGCCCGACCTCTGAACTACGACCAACGGAGCTGAAACGTAATAACTTCTTAACAGCGAGGGTGGAGATTCAATAAATATGGCTAAGAAAGGGCTTTGGTGTTTTGTTTTCAAGCAGCAGAATACGCTAGAGGAAGCCGGGTTTCGTGGTGTTTTACAATATCAGGTAATTTTGTTTAATAGTTTTAGGTGCACCTTGTTCAACGTATAGTGGCGTTTTGTTGCGCCGAACCACGCATTCGATATATTTACCACCCAAGGTGTTGTTTAATAAGATATTTCATTGCGCTTTGCCGCCACATTCAGGCCACTGACGTAAGAAAGTGAAAAAGTCACAAGCTGAAGCATTTTTTATCTGAGGAATGAACGAATTCGAAAGAAATAATCAAATGTGGTTATTTAGCACGTCGTCAGTGAAATGTTTATCAATAAAGTAATGTAAATTCGTTTTGGGTGATTAAAGAATTTTTTGTAAAAACAAAAACGTCAAAACTTTGTACTCACAGTTATCCACACCTACCGAAATCTGCAGTGGCGAAGAGTTTAAAGAATTTATATAGGTTGGAGTTAACTTTCTTCCATTTAGGGGCGAGTTGGATGGAGCAGCTGACCATATTGTTTTCTAAAAAGAACGCGGCTGTGCTGGTCAGAAAACTTGAGGAAACAAGTAGCACCAACAGATGTATGATAGTCACGAAAATTACCAATAAAATGATTTAATTCTGTAGGATTTATTAAACTATCTTTCTGTTAAATTCAAATTCAAATATAAGATCCAGAAATATTTTTGTGCAAACTCACGCAAACTATACAAACTGAGGTCGTAACATTTTCCTTCTGTGTAGGTGTAGCAACATCTTCGCCATTTTCCTTTTAACATGATCCAAAAACAATCTTGTTAGTAATGACAGTAATTGAGTAAATAAGCAGTTCTACCAAACCATTAGCCAACCAAATACGGATATTTTACCACAGACAGAAATTTCCAGATAAATATCACCTGGTTTTAACATTTTAACCAAAACTTGTTTATTAGACTTTTCTTACTTTCGTAAACTACGTTGACTGCATTTCTTGGCATCCACCCTAAATGTATAACAAAAAGCTTGATAAATTAAAATGCGGTATTGCAGATTCGTAAATATGTATTTTACTAATTTAAATTGTAAACTAGGGAGGATCGGAGCCGNGTTGATTGGCTTACAAGGGGCCTTTGTCTTTGTTATCTACGTCATCGTGAGTCGGGATGTGAGACGTGCGTTGGTGGGGAGTGGCACAAATTATCCTGAGAGGTACAAACTCTACTGGTACGGACCACAGAGAGAGCTAGATCCCATTCCCCTCAATACTTGCATGGAAAGTATTTGAACGATCGTTTGCTGATGACGTGCATATTACGTGATGTAGACATTATGACGTTTAACTATTTTTTGTGCAGTTTTTGTGTTATATTTGCCACCTAATTTTAGCCGTGCAGGCGCAATTGAGTATTATATGACCATTTTTTAACAAATTACGATGGCACTCAACATAACTATACCCGATTCGTGCTTAAACGGATTGAAACAACGCCAGTTGTGTCAGTTATATATTACATTTTGGCTTAATCAGTGAAATAAATGCAAAAGCCGTATAAGTTTCTGTGTCTTGATTTTTGTGTGATTGCGTAAACATCTGTAACGTACTTTGTATCAACACTAATCACTTTGCCTAACCTGCAACGAAACAAAGCTAAAATTGTTACGGATTGGTTTTAAGGCGTTTTTTTTAACCTTTAGTATTTTGTTCATATTCTAAGATGTCTGTTAGTTTCACAATCGTAGTTCCAAGCATCAATGTCCCACAAGCAGCGTTTGTCGTTTTACATTTGCTTATGTTTTCACGCTGCCGTTTGGTTACCTGTTTTTGCCTCGAATCTTGCAATCGATTGTAGCAACATTTACCAACTCTTTACTGCCGCCTAGCGAGTAGTAAAAGTTGAAATTTCAGCTTCCATTTTTCTGTTTTATTTAGTTTGGTTTTGATTTAAATTACGTTTGCTTTTAACTGTTTTAGTTGCAGCAAAGTTTAATAGCAATCTTTCTCAACTGTTTAAAATTCCAGCCGGTGTATATTTCACTTTCGTGTGTGAGTTTGGTTTGAATAAAGATACAAGAATAACCCAAATCTTTACTGTTTTTTGGGTGCCCTCGAGTACTGCGGGTGTACTTGCTAACAAAACTCGTTTGCCTAGTAATAATATTTTAAAATAACATATTATCTCGATTTAGTGTTGACCGTCATACATTCGTGGTATACGTGAGTGCGCAACGGATGTTAAAAAACTTGTGAATACGCTAAAGTTAAGCGGGATTCGCACCAGACGCGTTAACGGTTGCAACTGTCGATGCGTATCGGCTGCTGTTGTGCGCGGATTTCCGCGCGACGCTTGAATCAGCAGAAATTAATTACAACATGAGAAATAGCCTATAAAAAACAAAGTTCTGCATCCAGCAGAGCACCCAGCAAACACTGCGGCTGACGGAAAAGTTAAATCAGCCGCGTCAACCGAGAAAATCACGCCGTCGTCGCATGACGTCGGCTGGTGTGATTGCTCCACCGCTTATCGCGTCTGCTGTGAATCCCGCTTTACGTTTGGTAGAACAAGTTTAAATGTGTTGCAGCCTCAAGTAGCAAGTGATCTGTCCAACACGTCCTGACCAAACATTTCAACAGTGTTCTCACATTTCCTCAAGAATTCTCGAGGTTTAGCCGACATATGTTCACAATTTCGTGTCAATAAAATCTGAGTAAGGTTTTTTCTCTCTCTCATTTTACTCTGCTACACAATTAGTTTTGGCCGAATATTCTCAGGCAAGAAAATATGTTGCGGTGAATAAGAAAGAAGTTCTGGAACGCTTCGGTTTTGAACCCGCTGGAAAAAGCTTTTTTGATCGATTGATCTCAGTGCTTCTCAAATCATCTGAATTCGCGCACCACCAAGTAAATATCGTAAACATTGTGAATTCCAAGAAGCAAAAACAATTTTAAACATAGACAACGTATGAAACCCAGATTCATTAAACAGTCGCAACACGGAAAACGCCACGAACAGAAATCTATGACCTGGAAATCGCGGACAGGGATTTTAAAAGCCCGACAACGCAACGTTGTTGCGAAACTTCACTCATCATTATAAGCCTGACAATCGATGTTGCCAAACCAGTTAGATGGGAATAGTGGCGCAGTGCCAGAAACACTGGAAATGTGTCCAAACAAAACCAAAACATATTTTTGAAATAGGTGTGCCTGCTTCACTTGCAATATCACGTATAGTTTGATAAAACGTTTGCGATGAAACGCTTTTTAGAATGGAGTAAATCTGCTTTATTCAGCTACATCACTTTTTAAATGCTTCTGAGAAGGTAAAAATGAAACTTGTTAACTTTAAAGCTATCCGATCAGGCGGGTCAAATATACAATCAACATTATGGAAACTAAACGGGAAAAACTTAATTACTATTTAATGCATAGGAACAAGTGTAACTGACGGTCGTCCGGTCATGACGCGACCGAATAATGTAAATGAACGCAGTTTCAACGTTTCACCTTCATCGTTACAATGTTATGAAAGGGACGGAACAGAGGTGATTAGAAGTTTTTACATCAGTAATGTCAGTTTTGTTGTGTTTATCCAACATTGTTATTCCAATTAGGATAAACTTTGCTCACATCCACTAGTCTGCATATTAGTTTGAATTTGAATGTTTGAGTCACAAAGATATTTCAATGCATTTGGAGCAAGTTGATTGGTCAGTTATGGTTCAGGTGACCACGCCTTCACTTGCTGCTTGTGAAGTAGTTGCTATTTGTTGCTGTTGATTTAGTGACAGTCTAGTGCTTGTAAGTTTGAGATGTTAATTACGAAGTTTGGATGTTGAGGAAGAAAAGAACAGGCCAACTTTTAATAAACTTTAGTAAATATGCAAACTTTGCTCGAGGCTAGAAAGTTTCTAATGTGTCGCAATTTCTATCCTTAATTTAAGTTCACAATTCTTGTGATGTTGTTGCTTCAACGCGATTTACTATCGCCTTATGTTTACACAGATTTTTGCTTTAACAAAACTCCAGCCAATTGTCCCCTGCTATCGATTTGTTGTTGCTAGTTGTTTTATGACAGTCAATGTTAGTACAAAGTAAGCTTTAAAATTAAATCAAGCTATGAATGTAACAAGAGTGGATGGTCGTCGTCAGATTTTACAAATTATCTTGTGTCTCTCCATCATCAAACTCATCCAAGCTCAAATTTGTTCTACCTCTGAAAAGAAAAAACCTGCTTGGACAATTTCAAGGCATTCATTGAAGACCCTCGAGTGCTTTCACATGATCCTCTGAACAACGATTTGGATGTAGTAAATAACAGTATGTAATGCAAAAAGAGAGGAGAGTCCCAAAATTTGAGAGTCTGGATTGCAGACAGGATCAGTCGTAATAAGTCTAAGGAAAACATATTTCGCTTAAGTCGACATCGTCACTGCCTTATTCAAATGGCGGTTTATCCTGTCTGCATTTGAGACAGTTTCTCTCAAAGATTTTCAAAAATTTGCGCGGTGATTGTTGGTTACTATGGCAGCTGTTGGTTGTTTAGATATTGCCAACTCAGAACATCCAAAGCTCGTGAATTGGCACAAAACATTTTTTAACCATAAGAGACAATGACCAGGGCTGTTTGAAAACGTTAGGTGGGGCGAGTTAGGGAAAGGTGGGGCCTCTCGCTCATTAAGTGAAGGGGATCTAAAGTACCCCCATGATTTTGATTGCAGATATGGGCTCCATTCAAAAGTGAGACACTGACAAAGGCCTTTGAGGCATGTAGTTTTGTGATATAAAGTCAAGCTGTGCGTGACAATGAAATCGTTGCCATTACTTTTATGCTTCAAGACTAAAATGTTTTGGTATTTTTCTTTTCGTGGGAATATTTTTGCATGAAGAATCCCCGAAATCACAGGAACAAACCTTAGTTTTCGAATTTCATTTTGTTCAGTATATGTAATATATTTATAAATCTGCAATTTCTTATTTTAGTTTTAACTATTTTCATTTTTTAGATGACGGGGACAGAAGAGAGATTATCGAGATTACATATTCTGGTAAGAAAAGTTTAATAAAAAAGTTCTGGGTAAAATCGAATGATCTTTTTCTTGTTACTTTTGTTTGTGGCAAAATATCCATATTTTGTTTATTATTGGTTTGTTAAAAAACTCTGTTAACACCAAAAAGTTTGTTTTTGTATTATGTTAGAAACGGTTGCTGCTACAGCTACACACCAGAGAAATGTTACAACGCAAGTTCCCATCGTTTGTGTAAGTTTTCACAAGATTTAAAATTCAATTTTTTTGATCCAAGGAACTGAAACTTATTCTAAATTCTATCAAAGGTGCATTAGTGCAGAAATCGTCCTGAACCACGAGTGCTTAATACAGACGATTCCAGTTTCGGATAAACTATAATAGGGCTGAAGCTTGCAGCACACTCAAATCAGTCTGTGTATTTCTTATTGCGAGTAAAAAAATCGATTTCGCCAAAGAAATGGCATCATCAGTTCTAAACAATGTAAAATATATAAATAATGTCAAGGTGTAAAATGTAAAAAATCATAAAAGGATTAAAAGTATAAAATCCGAGCCACTATCACTACAACCTCAACGCACTCGTCTGCACCAACACAAAAGCGTCAGCAATTGCAACTCACACGCAAGAAAAATTTATTCTAAACTCTATTGTACTATTGTTTTTTTAATCAACCTCACAGAAACAAATCATGTTGTGTTTGTTTTCAATGCCATGTTTCCATTCTAACCAACTTCTGTTGTAGTTCATTTAACTTTGATCGTGCATAAAGTTTATGAGACGGTCTTGGCATTTCCTAAAGTTGATTGTCAACAATTGTCACCACGCACGTCAACAGACCGTTCCTCGCTTTCTTAAATGTTAAAATCCACTAAGTATAAAATTTAGCGACTGGTTACCTTTTATAGTATTGAATATATTTTCAATGCATTATTACCTTAAGTTTAATTACCACAATCGCCACATTCCATTCAGCGTGGACTTAATGGACCTGGTGCGAAATTATTGACCTATACATGTGGCAAGCAGTGAACCACAATCTCTACAAATCCTATAAAGTAAAAGCAACACTTAAGGACGAAAACAGTAAGTAACATTGTTGCTGAGATATATGGAGAACAAAGCAATTTCTCAGTGTGATCTTAAATTTATTTGTAGCAAAATTAATGTAAGTAATTACTTACACAAAAATGATGAAAGAGAAATGCATCACACTTGTATTAGTATTATTTGAACAACTAGTGTTTAACTGCTGTATAATGCTGCACAATTGTTGAATTAGTTGATTGTGTGTCCTGCGCATATCGCACAATTTTACCTCCAACAAAAAGCAATGAACAATCGTCAAATAGGTACAACGTCATATGAACAACTAAAAACAACGGTTAATGTTGTGAAAAAACGTCGTGGTTTTCGGTGAAATGACTTTGTGTTAGTGATAATGCCAAAGGTCACCAAAATTTTTTTTTATTTTTAGCTACAATTCATTTTACTGTGCAATCATGCGTTGAAACAGGTAAGAAACTAAAAATATAAAAAAAATTGCTCATTACCGCTATCAAGCGACGTTCCAGTTTTCAGATGTATACTTTCCAAAAGCATTATATTTGGAATTTTCGTTTTGGTAACACTGTTTCTAATGTGTTTGTTAATTCTAAATTTAACGTCTAACGAGTGTACTCCCTTTGAGCCACTGGAAGATTAATCGACAGCAAAGCCAAAGTAATTATCGTAATAATCTACACAATAAACTTCAACCACTACACGTAACTTTTAAGTCGCTGTTTCATACAGCGATTGCTGCCTTGAAACATGATTGGGAGAGCAAAACACGTTAATATGTTAACAGAGGATTTGACACGATGCGTGTGGATTCAAAAGCTGCGTTTCAAGGATGAAATATCTGCTCGTTTGCAAATCTGTTTGTCAAAAACTACGTTGATTTTTTTTAGATATTACAATTCCTCTATTCGAAGCAGCAGCGAAACTGAACCCAGCTAGTGCAAAGGATTTGGAGAAGATCGAAAGTTTACTAGTTAACGTGTCAAGACAAATAACAGCAGCAAATAAAATCGACGAAGATCACGGCCACGCTCAGTTGTACATCGAACTTATCAACCACAACCAGAGTGAATACAATTTCAATGACACACTCGGATCAACTCACATTGACTTCACGCTACAAACAAATGGAGTTAATCGATTCGTGATTGCAGTGTTTGTCTTCAAGATAAACAAAACAGGAACTGTACAAACTCAACCGATCAAAGCGGGATCCCTCACCATAACGTGCTACATAGCTATGTTAAACACAACCTACATCTCTATTGATGGTTGGGATGCCGACAGCTCACTAAGCTCACGCTCCAACACCGCGAACGACCAGCTACCAGGAAGAGCAAGTTTTGTCGTACCTCCTATGTCACCAGAATCTGTCTGCAAAAAAATCGAAGCGGAAAAGAAAAACAAAAGCAACCTGATGATTAACAAAATTCAACCAATCTGTCTCTTCTTCGACAGAGTTGAAAGAAGGTACTCGGATCGTGGTTGCGTCACAATCACTGATGACGAAACAGGCAACGTCTCATGCAAGTGCAACCATCTTACCACTTTCACTGTTCTACTTGCTGTCCAATCTACCACCATACCGGAGGGCGTCAAGGTATAAATTCAGCCGTAAAGTTTGAAACAATCACTAACAATTGGGAAACGTTTATTTTCAGATCGCATCTTACACCACAGAATCAGCATCCGTCATGTTTCTGATCGCCACCATAATAATCCTCTACAAGTCAAACCACAGCGGAGATCGGGTTCCGGTTCAAATCAACTTGTCAGTGGCCCTTCTGCTTTTCCACGTTCTCAACTTATCACATGACCTTGCTATCATGCATGAAATCTCCTGTGTGATACTGGCAGCAACTGTTCAATATCATCTGATATGTGCAGGTGGTCAAATTATAAAATAGTTTGAAGAGTTTTAAGTATGCGAAATTGTCAAAGATCTAACGTAAAGTTTGTTTCAGGATTGTGGTTCCTGGTGGAAGGAATTCGTCTCTTTATGGCGACTTCATGTCCAGTCAGGTTCCGAACCCAGAATTCGTCAACAAGTCTTAAGATCTTTATGCTGATCGGTTGGATTATTCCCGCTTTTATAGTGGGAATATCCATGGCTGTGGGATCTTCATTCGATATCTACATGAAGCAGCAGCCACTATTTAAGCAGTGTAACAATATTCAAAACCAATCTTTACCGATTCCCAAGTATGACAGATGCTGGTTGGCTCCCGGTACTCCGATCTTCCATGCTACGGTCATCGCTCCCATTGCTCTCGTCCTCCTCATCAACTTCATGATCATCGTGAAAACGACTCATGTGATGCTGCACTCGAGGAAGATGCAAAACAGAGGTGAAGATCCTGGGACAGGAGATGCATTGAGAGCAGCAAAGTCTTTCATCTTTCTCTTCTTTATGCTCGGTGGAACTTGGATTTTGGCTTTCTTCACAGGTGATATTTGTTATACAACCATGATGAGTTACATCAACGTAAGCCCGCCTCAGGATTTTGTAAAACAACGAATATATCTTGCAGGGATCGGGAACGAGATTTCGAATGAAGTGTTTATGTACATCAACAACTTGGTGAACGGATCACAGGGAATCGTCGTCTTCCTGCTGTACTGCGTCATGGATGATGACATCAGACAGGAAATTCTGCCGTGCAAGCGTAAAGCTTGATGTCGGTTCTGAGGTGCAGGCAGACGAGGTTGACAAAAACACAAGTATCCCTCGAAATTATTATTTTGCTTTTTCGCGTTTTTTCTGCTGTCTGGTGTTCCCCTATCCTCACGCGTGTTGTAGAAAATCACAGTAGGTTTGTTGCACTAACCTGTGTAATGTGGCAACACACCATCACAACCTGACAACATGCAGTAACCAACACTTCAATATTATTCAACGCAAGTTCCATTCAACGCAAGTATTTAACGCAAATTCCACAACGACTTGAATTTAGTTGTTTAGTTGTGGTGTGTGCTTTTATTTGAAAGGCTTTTTTGAGTCAGCTTAAAGATTTAGAAGGGATTGGAATTACCAGCAATGGGTTTGCAGGATTGTTGTGCAATTAACTCCTTGGATCGATTTTTGTATTTTACCCATCGTTTCTCACAGGTTACTTTTCCACTGTTGTCGTTTGTCTCCGTGTTGTGACTTTTCAAACGACTCGCAATTAGTTGTTGGGACACCACTGTTTCACATTTTCAGCATAGTATTTTAAGTTGCGTCACAATTTCACATAAATCCATGTTTACGTTAAAATCAGGAAATTTGACACCAAGGGTCATAGAATCATTTTCTGATTGCTCCTATCATCGTTGCGCTGTCGTTATATCAAATGTAGATTTGTCCTTTCGAACGACCAACTGTTATACCACTGCAATGCGATGTAATATTTTGTGCAGCATGATAATACATGTGCATAGCGTGTGCTTATGTAAGTTTGCAAGTATTTGTTTAAAACACGCACAGCCATGTAGATGGCGTACAGGGTATTTCCCATCTCCCTCACACTTGCGTGTTTTTGTCAACAATGTGGGACCCGAAATCAGTTAGGAACCACTAATTAAAACACAACCTCACACACAACTAAAAGCTAAAATCAAACGATTTGCAAAATGTTGGAGCATAAATCATGTATCGAGGTGGAACGTGCTGCAACTTTGAAATCCATTCGTGTTAAACATTTTTAACAATGACAGACTAAATGTCTTTAAATGCATCGAGTGGTAATATTCGTTGTCTATCAAAAATTTTCACGTTACTCACTTTTTAACATTTTTACACCGGCTTTTATAACCTGTAATACTAGATGTGAAACCGTCTAAAAGCAAGGATGAGACTCTTTATATTTGATCTTTTTAGATTTAAGCTACCATTTCCATTTGTATCCTTTCATATCTTGTGTTTTCAAGGTAATTTGTTTCCACATTGATTTGGTATTCCAGTGTGAATAAATGCAACCCTAAATATAACTACTTTGCAACAACTTTCCGTTTGGTGGCGGAACTGCTCTCACACCGAAAGGCAGTGAAAAGTTTGCACAGTTAGTTTAGAAAAACAGGAAACGGACTTCAAGACTGGACTAATCGAAAATAGAAGCGCCCAAAAGGCATATACAGTGAGTAACATCAAAGTAAATGCTTCGATCTCAAAGTAGGCTTAAGGTACATCCGCATACGTCGACACGTCATGTGTAGTTCCCGCCCCATCATGTGTATGTCAAATTTCGCCACCCAGTGTCGATTTTTTTTCCTTTTTTTATTCGTTGGTGGGCGTTGTTGTGCCAACTTTTCGCAAATTTGGGTTGGTCGTATAAATTAGCCAGTTGCAAACGTTGTGTTTCAAGACAACAATTGTAGCAACAACTTTGTGCTTTTACGACGATCTTGTTATGCAGATCACACCCTGTTAACATTATATTGTACATGGATCAAAACGCTATTGTTCTGACATCTGTTAAAAAGGAAAACATCCGGCTCTAAATTAACGGAAAATCAGGGATCATAATGAAACTTATTGGGAGTTGAAGGGGAAACTTTAGTACTAAAAATTCTGTTTTAAATTAATTTTCTGCAATATTGTATCCTTAAGAATGTATGGCGTCATAGAGTAGTCACATTCAATGGCCGGTGTAGCATCGCTCCGCCACCTCTACAAGTTAGGGATGATTCAAAAGGAATGTGTAGTAAGCTTATGTAAAGAGCCCAGGCACATCCAGTTTCGGCATCCATAAAATTGCCACCTCGTCACTGCATGTAAACCACACAAAACTTTATCATCAGGCAAGTCAAAATACTGATCAACACTATGGAAACTATGCGGCAAAAATATAATTACTGTTTAATGCATAGGAACAAGTGTAACTGACGGTCGTCCGGTCATGACGCAACAGAATAATGTAAATGAACGCAGTTTCAACGTTTCACCTTCATCGTTACAATGTTATGAAAGGGACAGAACAGAGGTGATTAGAAGTTTTCACATCAGTGCTTGTGAGCTTTAACAAAAAACAGAATCACAATGAAGGTCACTGTTGTTACTCAGTTTTGGTGACTTTCTCCAACATTGTTCAGCAAATTTGGATTTAATTTTATACAAGTTTCATTTAGTGTTTAATTTCGAAAGTTGGCGCACAAAGATATTTCAATGCAGGTAGCGGAAATTTATTGGTCAGTTATTATTGAGGTGCTTTTGAAGATGTTGCTGTTGATTTAGTGACAGTCTAGTGTTTGCGACGAAATGTTTGTGTTAAAGCAAATGATCAAATACAGAAATCTTGTGTCTCTCCATCATCAAACTCATCCAAGGTTTGTAGCTAATCAGTTGGTTTGTTTTCATGGGTAATGGGATTTATCAAAGTTAGTCAACTTTTGTGCAGGGGAAGAAAAAATCTGTGTGTTTTTCAACAGTTTTTCAGTACAAGCGCCTCGCTCATGTTCCAATAATGATTTAGATCTATACAGTCGGGATATGTTACACAAAACTTTCGCATCTTAACTAAACCTTGTATAAAGTTTTGCATAATCTTAAATATTTATCAGATCTGAGTCGAGCATTGAGCTTCACTTTTAACGCACGAACGAGTACAGAGCTTGAAAATGGCGATGCTCGGTACGGAGTACTCGGCTAATGCCGTGGCTCATCTTTAGTGTGTAAACAATTTCAATTGGTGTTACGTATGCATACTATCCACTATTCTCATATTTTTAGTGAGCAGAACAGAAAAAGCAATCTTAATAAAGACGGATGGTAAGAAAAGTGTAATAACCAAGTCCTGGTTAAAACCAAGTGATATTTATCTTGTAACTTCTCTCTGTGGCAAAATATCCGTATTTGGGTAACTACTGGTTTGTTAAAACTGTTTGATTTTTATATTACTATCATTACTAATAAGATTTTGGATTATATTAAAAGGCGAAGTCGGATGCTGCTACATTTACACAGAAGGGAAATGTTACAATGCAAGTAGGCTAATCATCGTTTGGGTGAGTTTGTGAAAATAAAAATGATTTTAACTTCGATTTTTTTTCAACAGAAAACAACAGAAGCATACTCCAAATTTCGTACTACAGATATTTTACGCAATCATACCGGAATAAATCATTTTGTTCTTGAATGCCAAGGTTTTCTGCAAGCAACTGTAGTTCGTTTTTACCTGCAGAAATGTTTCCTGACCACAATCGCCACGTTTTTACAGCGAACCTTTACCTTTCAATGTGAACTACCAAGAAACTGGATTTCAAATGTGAACCGTTTCATCCGATATTTAAATCCGTTGTTTCCACTTCAGGACTTGATTCCTTTGTAAGGCTTTTCGTTCCAGACCGAGCCACAAGGTAACCCGGGATTGGCTTTGTATCTGAAGCATCTGTACCAAGCATACCTGTGGCACTAAACAAGACTGTGGTACCAAGTAAACCTGTGGTTCCGAGCGCATCTTCGGTACCAAGCGTATCGCTGCTTTTTGAAGCAATCTTAGCTAAGTCTTCCATAATAACACAAATCAATAGCTTTTGTCTTACATTTTTAGGTCATCTGCTTAGGATATTTGATCATACGCATCGCCACGTTCTTTATTATCTGTATGCATACAATTATGCCAGGTAACACTTGTTAAATAGTTTGTCCATGTTGCAGGTGCGACGGCATCACGGAATGCTTTAACATGGAGGACGAATGCAGTCCACAAGCCGGATGCCAACATCGACCTGCAGTGTGTGATCGAATTCCCCTCAAAGTGTGAGTTGAAGAAATATGCACGAAATGTTCCAAGCAAATAACGATGACCGTTGTCTTTGCCATTTGCGGTTGGACAAGTCTGTAGGCAATGTCGCTTTGTGCTCATCATAGGGCTGTGGGCTCTGGTATAATTTCATTACAACATAAGCTCCATTCTACAAGAAGCGGTTTCATAAGGTTGGAGGTAGTTCAGTTTATTTCAGTTCAGTTTATTTTGTTTCGCGATGAAAAGAAAAACTACCAGCTTTCACATAACAATGCAATTGACGCAGGGGCAGCGAAAGACCATTTGGTCACCATGTC
>QXVZ01001021.1:0-17166 GCA_008931825.1 Phallusia fumigata
TTCAGATGATCAGTTGTTACATACTGACCGCAAGTGAAAGCAAGAACTCGTGTAAGTGAAATATACTGAATATCTCCATCGTAATTCATCAAGTAGTTGAGTGTCAATATGAAATTGACAGGAACATAACAGTATGCAAATACATTGCGGTTTTGCACTAGCTTCTGTTGCATATCGTCGTATTTGTCTCCACAAATCTGGCGTCCCAGTTCATCCTGTGATTCTGGGGTTAAACCAAGTATTTGAACTATAAACCTGGGTCGGTATGAAGGATAGAGCTTGTATAGTTGAGCTGGTCGTGATGTGAAAATCTTTCGAGCACGTGGGAGCAAGTTTCCTCCCGCTAAATGCTTCAGGTAGTTTTCCGCCTTGGATTTCGAATGTAGTGGGGGTGTGGGAACTACAGCGGAAAATGATTCAAAGGCTGCTTCGTCCAAACCGTCAAAAATGAGCACAACATTTGGATCACTGTGAATGACATTGAGTATACTTGATTCTTCTTTCAAAATGCATTCCTGTTCATTCGACATGGTTGAAAGAAGAAACTCAAGGAGTGTCATCTCTTTTTTGAAGTCGATGTGCCTGATCACGATGTAGAAGAAGAAGGAAATCTCTCCAAACAACTCACCCTTTAAACCTTGCTTGGCCCACTTTTTGGCTGAAGTTGTCTTTCTCATTCCAGCTTGTCCAACCACTCCGACCACGTTTCCATGTTTTTCCACGTACTTTTGTTTTGCATTTACGTCATCCTTTTTGAACTTTCGTTCCGCTTCTTGTTGTGCTCTTTGTTTTGCACAAGCAAACATTTCCTCACAGGTGATGTCACCTTCTGGTCGGTCGTAAACCTTTGCAAGTTCCTCTCGACGGCGATAATGTCCTTGTGCTTGAAACTCGTCGTCAATGATATGTGGTTTGCTGACTATGGAAAGGTTGACGGGTGTTATTGGTCGGTTGGCAATATCTGCAAGTGTCGATAATTCACCGGCGATGGTTTCGACTTTTTTCTTGAGCAACTGCTTTAGGTTTTCAGCTAATAGATGATGTGGTGCGGGTGGGAGAGAAGTAGCAGGGAGTTTGGGTGACGTTTCCTCATTGGAAGCAAGCGAGGCAGCCACGAGAGATGAATTAAGACCTGGTTCGTATGCCAACCAAGGAAAACCGATAGGTTGTTCATTTATGCGATCAACGATAAAAGTTGGGGCAGTGAAAACCGGTCCTGTTGTTTGGATGTGTGTATCACCTATATGAAGGCCTGACCTATCTTGTTGTGTATCCTCATTGGGTTGGGGTACAGCATCATCCGGTTCTTGTGGCAATCTGGGTTGGGGTGAAGGGTCATCCGGTTTTTGGGGCAAGCTGGGTTGGGGTACAGCATCATCCGGTTCTTGGGGCAAGCTGGGTTGGGGAACAGCATCATCCGGTTCTTGGGGAAAGCTGGGTTGGGGAACAGCATCATCCGGTTCTTGGGGCAAGCTGGGTTGGGGTACAGCATCATCCGGTTCTTGGGGCAAGCTGGGTTGGGGTACAACATTATCCGGTTCTTGTGGCAATCTGGGTTGGGGTGAAGGGTCATTCGGTTCTTCGGTCAATCTGGGTTCGGAAACAGCATCATCAGGTTTGCTCATTTTATCGTATTTACAACCACATACATTAAGAAACAAATCAAATCTGAACTGTAAAAAAACAAAAAAGATATTTGATTGATGGATGCTTGTTGAAGCCGCTAACCGAAACATCGACCTATAACACAGTGATGTGATAAACATAACATCATAATCGGTGTGATAAACATAACATCATAATCGGTGTGATAAACATAACGTCATGATCGATAAACATACAATACTAAATGGTATGGTTTTCAACAGTACTGCGTATATAAATCATATTACATTTCAAAGTAACCCATAATTAAGCTAAGCATAATTACATCGTTTGGAGTTTTTAGGAAACCATAAATATTACAAAAGGTCTTTCCAAAACAATCCTGGCAAATGTACATACATGAAAATATATCAAAAAAGCACTGAAATAAATTTTTAAAAAGGCAAAAACCAAACCAAATAATTAAAGAACCTTTTTTAATGGCTTCAAGATGAGATGTAAATGCGACATGAAACATTAATATTTAGTAAAGACAAATTCAATAAAGTTCATTGCGCCAGTGAGAGGTTTGAAGATTCTGCTATCGATTTTAATTGTTATGTTCTTCGGTCGAGCAGTCAGCGAATAGTCTCGTCATCCACGACCGTATTTCCCCACTTGGTGGACGGTATGTGAGGTATTAGTGGATTTCAAGATTTGCAGTCCGTTCCCCCACACAATGCAGCCCCATTTGAACATGAGTCACCGAAAGCGCCCAACCCCAGTTCTTAGCCTGTTCATGCGAGTCCAGGCCCGTTTTGGCAGTCCAAATCCAAGTGGTTTGTTCGCTCGAGGAGTTGGGGCAGTAGTAGTCGGGTGGAGTAACATTGGTTCTTCACTCCTCATTCCATCTGTTGGTCATCCATTAGGCTGCACCCACGCTGTCACTGTTCTGCAGCAGTGTGAGTGCAGCCTATACAAAGATGCTTCTCGATTGTAGTCTTTGTACTTATAGTGCAGTAGATGTTCTTCTAATAGGTCAAGGCAAAAGGTCTAAGTGGCTCCTCTACGGCGCAGGTCAGTGGGATGGATGCCTGCCGAAATCGGTAGTCCTTCGACTAACCAGTAACAATGGGCGTAAATATAAGCTAGTGAGAATACGCGAAAGATGTCCGCTGTCTCCTCCCAACTCCTGCGCAGCCAGCCTACAACGGCACCAAGCACCTAACAGATGCCATGACCCTCATATTAAAATATATGCGCCGTTGAGCAATATTGCTAACTTCAGCCTTTCAAAATCCTACAAACACCTTTGTCTCAAACCCGTGACGTATGAACTGCAAAATGTCATTTACGTGGCTTGATACCGTTAAGGGGAAATCGCACATGGTCTTTGTCCAATCAGCACGTGTGCTAGTCGTACATAATAACTTACACCAGATGCGCGAACGCACGCTGCCATAAATGCAGAGGCACAGTTAATTGTTTACGTTGGTTTTACCTCACTCATTATTCTAGTGATAAGAAACACAAGCTCACCACTCTTCTTTTTGACCAACCTTTCAAAACTAGACCATGGCGAAGTAAAGGACGAATCATGCCTTGCTGTCGAATTGTGTAGGTACATATGAAGTCCTGTAAACAAAATTAGTAAATTAGACGTGGACAATCATTTCAGAATTCAGCAAATTTATGGGCTAGCTGGGTAACATCGGGCCGACATATTACAACTAACTAATGTGCCATCTGCAATACTGTTCAAAAAATTAGAACACTTAAGTAATTTTATATCAACCTTTCGCCCGACTGTCTAGTAGCCCCGAGTAAACGCCTTCTTGTGTGAGGCAATGGTCAGATATCAACCTGGACGTGGTTTCTCTAGTTGTTCAGTGCTATGTTAATAATTCGTGACATGTCAATGCAGGCAAATATCAAAATTAAAATCTTTATTTATTTTGAATCGTGTATAAAAATAAAACAGCGCGGGTATAAACACAAAATTATTTTCCTCTACATTTATCCGCACGAGTTTCTAAACGTCGGCCATAGCTCATTGAGTTTTATATCCGAACAATCAAACATCCAACCAACAAAACATATAGCCACATTTAAATGCACACAATATTCCAGCGATGAGCATTCCAATTGAAACAAGTTACCTGGAGTGCAACAGATCCCATGTCAAAGTGGCAGCCATATGATTGCTAAACTTACTTATGCCTTGATCTCATCGAAATGAAAAATTCTAAAAAAAAATCATGCCAGTCATGTTGTGGAACATTCAATTCAAGATCATTGTCAAGTGAACGCTGTAGGGTTTGTTAAGACATTACGTAGGTTGGTTTTCGTTTGCTAGCTGGCAGCATGTCGCAAAATGCTTAAGACCTGTTTTATGACCACGAGAGCAAACTGAAGTTTCTTGTAACGTGCTTTCAACCGCAGGCAAAACATATTAAACCATTCTGGCTTGGTGCAAATACAGGAAGTTGGGACTAATTAATGCTACCTTATACCCCGATACGTCACTGAGAAATACCACGTTCTACAGGCCACTTTATCCCTAGAAAACACAGCGACATACGTATGTTGGCTTTGTGTGCTGAAACATGTCGCCCAATTTCCTGGTAGCATCACAAATCAATCTCAAACATTTATGCGTGGAAAGTTGATATATTCAACTTTTACTTGTTTAGGGGCTATTGATCTTTCAATTTTAGGGCTATATACTTTGCTTCTCATAATTTTGTTGAATTTTCGTTTATTTTCTTCTCCTGGGGAAACTGGTGTTGTCTGCTGATAATTTGTGTGATCATTTGTAGCCAGTACGACAAAAATGTTGGCAGTCCGGATATGTTCAACAATAACAATCAGAATTGCAATAAGCAACTGTTGATTAGCATAAATTTTATATGAGACAAAACATGAATGCTGAATTGTAGGCCAAAACTATTTTTGCTGCCAGCTGAGATATGTCTACTGGGAATATGAGATCAGCGCTTCAGAAGATCCTCTTTGTCAGAAACACATTTATCACCTATTTTCGGCAGTATATAGTGAGTGGGCGATTGTTTACGGAATGCTTGTGCCCTGAGAGGTAAGCAAATATAACTGTTGTTTGGTGCCGAGGTATATGTCAGCTTGTTGACATCAAGTTTCGAACGCAGCGTTTTGTGATTTTGTTTAAAACAAAGCCACATAAGTCTGTGTGACAAAAACAACGGAGTGCGCAAAACAATCCATACAACTTGTGCCTCCAATGTTGCACAACTAGATCTGCAGGGCAACCACGTGACTGCACTACTAGTTTAGTAAGAGAGGCGGCGGACTCCTTAAAAGGAAATAAAGCGTATGTGTTGAGACCTTAGCTTCAGACCCTACTGGTCGTCACCAGACCGTGTAACGGCAGGAAGTAAAGAAAAAGTTTTCCGCGAATCAAACGATCGAAAATATGGGAATTGCCCGCTTAGAAGCAAAAACACTTTATTGCAATATGATTAAGTTTTACCCGAAATAAAAAGTTCAAATGATGAAATGACATTTAGTTTGACAAAACGCAACCACAAATTTGTAAATTTGTACTAAGGTTTTTGCTCGTAAATTGAACCGTCAATTTAACGTAGCGAGCGGCTTCAACGCAGGGTACCAGTTTTCAAATGCGCAAAAAGAACTGACTTTGGGTGTAAACCTTTTTGTGTATAATAGAGTTTTTATAAACAGATAAAGCTAAAGCTAAAATTTATTCGTATCGTGTAGGCTGCGTTTAGTAACTTGATCGTTAGAACGTATAAAAGCTGGTTAACACGTGCACAAGTTGCTGCAAATGAACTGCGCTTAACGATAAATAAAAAAGTTCGCTCAACCATGAGCTCAAAAAACTATCCTTGTGAACTTGCCTAAATCACGACTTTAACAAAGCCTGCAACTAATACATTATAGCAAACTGAACACACACAATGTAATTGTTTTAAAAACATCAAACATTATTGGGATATAATCTCGTAAATCACTTAGCGTGCTTTAAATAATCACCTCGCGTGCAAACCCCCGGGTTAGATATTGTAGCGTGATATTCATTGAAAAAAAGTCAAAATTATTACAATCGACTGTGAGGCAAAATTGGAAGCTTAGCAACAAGTTTTTGGGCGAATGTAAGACGATGGATAAAATCTGTCGCGTGGAAGAACCGGTTAAAATTTAGACCGCATATTCAGCTGTATTTGTCGCCACAAATTTTGTTTGACGTCTAATATTCGCCCATTCAAACTTTAGCAAGTTCTTCTAGGAAACGAACTTTTTTATAGTAAGATTCCACCAGGCATATTTGCCGGATACAATATCGAACAGCAATATCATTGGCAATTTTGCGTCATTACAGAAATTGGCCGATAGCAGGTTGCGTTGCAAAGCTGTCTCGAGGAATCCTGTTTAACATTCAGAGGAAAGTACTACCAAGTTTACAACTGACGTATCTCATGGTCTATGGTCACATCCCATGCCATTTTGACCTGGAGATTTTGCAGGGGTTTTACTTGAATGCAGGCAAATTCTTTGTTTGGGTAAAAAAATAAAAATTACATTTGTGAAAAAACAACAAGCCCCGTAAATGTTGACAACGATTCCCAAAATTTAGATCTGTTGCCAGATCTGTTCATGCCTAAATTGCCACGTTAATTGTCTGGCATGGTTTGGCAAGTTTGTGCTATTTCAAAAGTTTATACACACGTATGAGGTGGTCATGCATGTCAAAAACGTTTTACTTTTGGAGGGCTTGCTGGCTAGCCATTGGGGCTATGGAATCAAATGAAATGCACCTCCATGACCATATCTACCACCTGTAAAGGTAATGTTTAAGTCTAACAATCATTTCATGCCAAATAGAGGTGGACAAACGCGTAGAGGGAAAAAAGAAAAAAACAGAGTAAAAACATTATGTAAAGGTGGTGCCAGTATCAAGGCAGGAAATTACCACCCATCAGATGTTTTATGGAGAAAAAAAATGCCTTTTTAGATAAACATAATCAACACAAAAGCTGACCACTCTTCATCAATACAGTAGAACTGAGCCATCGATAAGTAGAAGGGTGGATCTGGCCGTGTTGTCATATTTGGTAAGCGCTCATAATTTCAGTAGCAGATTAGAACAGGGTTTCATTAATAACTCAGCATCACATTAAACTGCAAGATGCCTAACCAATTTCTTAATAGCTTATTTACGAAAGTAGATTTGCTTTTTTCGTTTTATCAGTTTGCAGTTACTATCATTTTACAAACTAGACACGGTGGAGTTTTCTGCATTTCCATTCCACTTACACTACCACCCCAAACTGATGTTTTCCACGTGTACCAACATTTCTGCTAACATAAACATATGGGTCCCCACACTTATGCAGTTTCTGAATAGTAGCAAAGTTTTAGGATGTGATCAATAAAAGTTAAGAGGACAAAGCCCAACAACACAAAAAAAGTTGAATTGAAGGAGTTGCGTCAGACTCACAGGAATTCTTTAACATTCTTACATTTTTATGTTACTTGCTTAAATCACAGTGTTTGAACTTATGAGATCCCAGATATCAATGTGATGGTGAGTATATAACTACCGTGGCCAAGTAATCAAAGTCCCGTAACAGTATATTGAGGTCATCCTGTATGACGATAATCAACACAAAAGCTCACCACTCTTCTTACTGACCCACACAATATAATGAGAGCAGGCAGGGAAATGTAAAAGGGCGGATCAGGCCTTGCTTTCGCATTTGGTAAGCACTAGACCTGCGAACAAATGTAATGTGGGTTAAATTACCGGATCAAGTGATTTCTAAAATTGTAGGGAAAAGTAAAACAAAGGATCCTGTACCGGGGGAAACTAACACATTAATTGTTAAAATTCGAGTTTGGACAGTGATTTATGTTTTGACAGTAGACAGCCAGTCAGTAAGTCCACAAGGTTGTAGCGACCACTAGTGTGGATTGTGCAAAATTAGCAATTATAGTCGTTTTTAGGTGTACGAGCTCAAAGCTCGCATGGATGACAAACTTATAACCCATAATAAACTTTGCTCAAGCTTTAACCATACTGTCTTGATTGACATGGCGAAAAGGCCTGGTGAACTTATAATATTTCCGCTCACTGCTTTATTTGGATGCAGCGCTTCTCTGAACTAACATGGTCATGTGTTGTTTTCGTACTTTTAATGCTGTGTTGTAATTGGCTGTTTGTTTGTGTGATTGAAACATGTTAACCAATTGTAATAGCGCTTTGAATCATTAACGCCGCTAATGAAGACGTCAATGAGCACAACTTCTGTAGCTTGGCTGTAGCTATAGGAGAACTTCACACAGGCTAATTCATTCTTTTATTTTTTATGTTCCTCTGAGGTTTCTTAAACAAACTCTAATGCATTGTTTTCTTGTGTTGGATTCTATTTGAATGAAGTAATAAACAAACAACCTGAAGTGCAAAACACCAGGGCTCAGGAGCTTTGAAGGTTATGTCGATGTCAAGGACGGTAGCATTAAGTATAACGTACCTTAATCTAATTTGTCCACACATGTTAAGAACATTTAAATACTTAACAGAACACCTACGTTATTAACTGAGTCCTACGTTATTAACTGAATAAGCTCATGTACCGTGGACCCCAAACAAAGCGCGCACGCCACAGGGTCAAAATGCAATGACACTCCCATAATGTATGAAATATTTCGTTTAGAATCGATCCTAATTGTACGGCAAGCGGGCCATCCGGGTAACTCGGCAATTGCTTAATAGATATCTCAAATAATGCATTTTGTTATTCTTGCCATGCAACGACTTAAAAAGTTCTTACTTTGTTTCCATTAATATACATAGCACTTTTAAAACTGTTCCTTTTGGGAGTCTATGGGTCAACCGATCGGTAAACTAGGGTTACAAGTTGTCATTGCACCATTTTAGATGCCCATTTTTCAGGTGCAAAATTTGAAAACATTTAGACGAGCATTTTTTGACCAAAATGTGTAAACAAGTCGGCGTTACACAAAAAAAGGAAAAAAAGGGTGACAAAAATGTATGGCAAATTTAAACGTGGCAACTAGTCATTCGTTAACGGCTGATTTGGTAAGAAAGGCGTGTTGGGAAAACCATGTCAAGTTTGGAAGATAATTATAACTTTAAAACACTAACAAACACTGCATAAGTAACATTAAAGTTGAATTAAAGTTTCAATTAACAGCCGGTATCAAAATCATTTTTGGAATGAAAAACAAGATGCCTATTTACACAAGTATAAAAGTTCAACACAACTTACTTTGCATTGCAGCTTGTCTTCTTCATGATTTCTTCACTGAACCAAGTTTGCGATGCTTCAGTGCACAAGCACTTGCAGCCACACTTCAAAGTAATTGGGACTCGTCATTTTCTCTCTCCCATCAAGGTTGTTTGCCACACAACACCTTTTTCTCAGCCTTTGTCGAGCGTTTGCGAGAATGTACTCGCGTTACGTACATCTGGGCAAATCAGAGGAAATGTAACGGAATGACAATTACCACAAAAAATCAAAACAATTATTTTGACGTAGACGTGGTTTGTCCCATAGCTCAGTGTTATGCGTATAATTTGCGACATGTCAACAAAGGCAAATATCATAATTCATCATCTTTAATCGGGTATTTGTGTTTCTCTTGCTCAAAAATAAAACAGCGCACAATGCTCGAAAATTCGTTTCCTGTATATTTATCCGCACTGTGTTTAACTAATCTGTCAATTGCTAAATTATGGGTTGGGGCGGTTGATTTAGATTTTGACTCTGTATAGTGATTGAGGCTACACGGTCAAAGAAGTAATGACGCACTTCTATGGTACAAAGCATATAACTGAACCTATACATTTAGAATTGAACTCATTCGTAAGGCAATGGAGTATGAGGTAAGAGGAGAATTGCTTCATTATTTAGCTGTATTGGGAAACCTCTATATATAATTTGACTAAATTTGTCTCATGTTAAAGAAGCTGTATCTATAAACTTTTTTATTTGGGCCTCCCGGTTCTCATAACCATACACGTCTCTCAATATATACCAGTTACTTGGTTCTTTCACCTTCATCCAAAATCGTGTATGGAAATCCTTCGTTTTCAGTCTCGTTCCGATTCAGTGCGTCTACATTCTAGTACTTCGCGCCCGATCTCTGGTTCATCTCGAAATCATATGTCGTCAGATGTTCCACACAGAGAACACGTTGGATGCAAAGTCCTCAAAGAGAAGAAAATTAACATAAAAGCATAAAAAATAAAAACGACATTGCCAATATCTTTGCTACCAAAATAGATGTGATTTCTTATGTGCGGTCATCATCATTTAGTTAATTGCCTTGCCTTGTGTTGCTATTAGCATCTAATTTTGTTTGAATTGCGGGAATATCCGATTAACAGATTTTGGTATTTTTGGTCTCATCTCTCATTTGCAAGTAAACAAATTATGGCAGACCCAAAGTTTTACTTTACGTCAAACCAAACCGGATCACACCTTTTCAACGACCTATTCCAACGCGGTTTCGTTGATGCGCTATAAATCCAACAACAACTTTAAGCAAACGGAAGCAAAGTTATTTTTATGCCCCTTCTTTTACACCATAATATTGTAATCGCATTTAGGCCACCACTACACAATCACTGATAAATTTTTTCAAACTGAATGTCTGCCCAGCATCCAAAAAACAACGCCCGTTTTATGCATAAAGTAGCGGTCTGTGACCAATGCACTGTGTGGCTCGCAAAACCTTTAACCACTTTCTTGGCGCTGCGGCGTTTTGCTTTTAGGGAAGAACAGCAATGGTGAAATTACCCTTTTAGGTTGTGTAAGAGTAACCACTGAGGCGATCAGGGTAAATTTTTTTGAGAACAAACACCGTATCTGTACGTATTTCGAATTTGAACTCATTTGGAATAATATTTCTGATATAAAGGGAATGTCTGATCTAATACCACGTACATTGCACACATGCTCACAATAAAAGCATTCCACAAACAAACGAACACTATACTAATCTGTTACATTTGTGCTTTTTGCATCCAACAAGAAAATTCAGGTAAATATCAGGTTTAAGCATTCCCTAAAATTTTACGGTCATGGCTCCGCCTTACCAGCCTTCTCGGACATCTACGCTGTGCTTTTGGTTTAAATTGTCAAGCAAGAGATGCGACGTAGCTTGTCGTTGCCTAATTTCCATGTGGCAAATGAGGTCTGCCCAAAACGCTGTTTAAAACTTCCTTCCTTTCACGTGGTTAACATTAACGGTAGCTCAACCAACACATTTGTATGGTGGGTATGTGCTTTCGCTTGTTTATGGCTTGTGATCTTTATTATTCAACACAGAGATGGTGACGCTCACAGGACGCTTGTACGCAGAATCAAAGTGTTAATTTGCAATCTGCCTGATATTGATCGCTTCCAGCAACTCTAGGTGCGGTGATAATGACCGCCAGTGACTCACAATAACTTCACTGAGTCGCCCTCCAGCGAAGGCCAAGGTTACATCGAGCCAGTCATTGACGCTCCAGCCGTCGAGATCCCGAGGGCGGCCACAGGGACGTAATGTCAGAGCTGACCCGACCAGAACTATCAAAACACGGTCAGGCAGCCTTACGGGCCATTAACTGTTTGCCAAAAAGAGGTTCGTCGTCGCAGACACACGAGGTCGCCTCAAATTGGTGCCCCTAGAGACCTTGACGACCTTGCAGATAGCTTTGCAACCAATATGGATATGATCTGTTATGTGCGGTTAACATCATTTAGTTAATTACGATGCCCTTTGTTGTTAATGCAATCTAATTTTGTTTCAATTGCAAGGATGCTTAATCAATAGGTTTGAGTTATTTTTGGTTTCATCTCCCATTTGCAAGCAAACAAATTATGTTAGACCCGTCTCAAATTACACTTTACGTCCAACCACTTTAGATTGATGGTGTTTCCCTTATTGCCATTGTACGTACGCTACGACTTCAACATAATATTTTTCACATATACCGTTTCCTATAATTTGCAAAGAATACATATTTATTACCCGCATTACAGTACATTACGTCCCTACTTTCTTTGGTAGTTTATAAAAGTAGTGTTAATAAGTCGTGGTCACTTCAGGATATGGAACAAAAAATGTAAACAAAAAAAGAAGAATACTTTTGCCGGATCCAACCAAATCATTTCTAACTCTATGTTATGATAATTTCTATGTCAAAAGCACGATTTAAAACCCAACAGACACACTAACCAATTGGTTGACCAATAGCAATGTTTGGCCGAGCTGCAGCAAACCATCAGACCACACCTTTTTAACAACTTTTTCCAACGCGGTTTCGGTGACGCGCTACAAACTCAACAACAACGTCAAGCACTTTGACAAACCAAATACAAGCTGTATACATGCTACTGTGTTGTTGAAAATTACTAAAAACGGAAGCAAAGGTATTGTTATGCCCCTTCTTTTACACCATAATATTGCAATCGCATTCAGGACACCACTACACAATCACATCTTAATTTTCACAAACTGAATATCTGCCCAGCTCCCTTCCAAAATGTCCGTTTTATGCATGAAACAGCGGTCTGTGACCAACCGCCGCCTTGCGTGACTCGTAAACCATGTAATAACTTCCTTGGCGCTGCGCCATTTTGATTTTTGGGCAGAACAGCAATGAATTTTTCAAGAACAAACGCCGTATCTGTAAGTATCTCAAAATAATGCATTTTGTTATTCTTGCCATGCAACGACTAAAAAAGTTCTTACTTTGTTTCCATTAATATACATAGCATTTTTAAAACTGTTCCTTTTGGGAGTCTATGGGTCAACCGATCGGTAAACTAAGGTTACAAGTTGTCATTGCACCATTTTAGATGCCCATTTGTATGGTGCAAAATTTGAAAACATTTAAACGAGCATTTTTTGACCAAAATGTGTAAACAAGTCGGCGTTACACAAATAAAAGGATAAAAAGAGTGAAAACAATGTGTAATTATTTAAACGTGGCAACTAGTCACTCGTTAACTGCTGATTTGGTTAGAGAGCGGTGTTGGGTAAACCATGTCAAGATTGGGAGATAATCATAACATTAAAAAACTAACACAAACTGCATTAGTCACATTAAAGTTGAATTAAAGTTTCAATTGACAACCAGTATCAAAATATTTTTTGGAATAAAAAACAAGATGGCTATTTACACAAGTATAAAAGTTCAACACAACTTACTTTGCATCGCAGCTTGTCTTCTTCATGATTTCTTCACTGAACCAAGTTTGCGATTGTTCAGTGCGCAAGCACTTGGAGCCAGCCACACTTCGAAGTGATTGGGACTCGTCATTTTCTCTCTCCTATCAAGGTTGTTTGCCACACAACACCTTTTTCTCAGCCTTTGTCGAGCGTTTGCGAGAATGTACTCGCGTTACGTACATCTGGGCAAATTAGGAGAAATTTAACGGAATGACAATTACCACAAAAAATCAAACAATTATTTTGACGTAGACGTGGTTTGTCCCATAGCTTATGTTATGCGTATAATTTGCGACATGTCAATGAAGGCAAATATCATAATTCATAATCTTTATTCGGGTATTTGTGTTTCTCTTGCACAAAAATAAAACAGCGCACAATGCTCGAAAATTCGTTTCCTGTACATTTATCCGCACTGTGTTTAACTAATCTATCAATTGCTAAATTATGGGTTTGGACGGTTGATTTAGATTTTGACTCTGTATAGCGAGTGAGGCTACATGGTCAAAGAAGTAATGACGCACTTCTATGGTACAAAGCATATAACTGAACCTATACATTTAGAATTGAACTCATTCGTAAGGCAAGGGGGTATGAGGTAATTGCTTCATTATTAAACTTTATTGGGAAACCTCTAAATATAATTTGACTAAATTAGTCTCATGTTAAAGAACCTGTAGCTATAAACTTTTTTATTTGGGTCTCCTGGTTCTCATAACCATACACGTCTCTCAATATATACCAATTACTTGGTTCTTTCACCTTCATCCAAAATCGTGTATGGAAATCCTTCGTTTTCACTCTCGTTTCGATCTAGTGTGTCAAGAAAATTGAACAAATTTTAACCAAAGGGACCAAACGAAGGAATAACACGGGCGTAGAAGGAATAATAATAGAAAACAATATGCTAGAAAACCATAATTACAGAGTTTTGGTGGCGGCAATATTTCGCTCGTATACTGTGTCACAATGTATCCCATCGACCGGGTTTGTTTACCTTAACTCACTCACTCTAAGTCTTCGGTATCTCTCCGACTCAGTGCGTCTGAAACTCCCAGTCTGTAGCGCATCTCGAAGTCCTATGTCGCCAGGTGGAAACTTCTTAGTGCGCTACTCTGTATAAAAGAGAAATTTAGTTTACTTTGTCGATTTCCAACGTTTATAAAATCCTTACTATTTCCTTATAACGTTCAAGTGAATTAAACCTTTTTATGCATATTCTATTTCCACTCATGTCATATTCCTACTTGAAGACGCTGTTTGTCATTGTAGTTTACTTGATTTTTTTTCGTTACTTTGTCTTTTTACGACGTTAGTGTTTCTATTCGTAAATGCATATGTCTTTAATGGCGTCTAATCACTACATGTAATTTAATTTAAACTATATAATGGCTTAAATCTATACATTTAACTGTGTATTGCCAAACCAACTTCAATGTCATCGCTTTTTAGGCTAAATCAGATTGTAGTACAACGTACATCGGACAAATGCTTACTATTTGGCATTCGACAACCAAACGAACGCAATACTAATCTGTTACATTTGTGTATTTTGCATGCAACCATAAACTTCAGGTAAATATCAGGTTTAAGCATTCACTAAAATTTTACACCATTCTACCCGTACATCTATGATATGCTTTTGGATTAATTTGTCAAGCAAGAGATGCGACGTAGCTTGTCGTAACGATTTCACCAATTTTGTTCTTCAAACTCCTTACACAGTAAGCAAGCAAACGTGCCGCATGTGGTGACGACACAAGCATAAACCAAAAGTTAAACCAATAATATACCAAGGTGTAAAAACCTTGTGAACAAATATTAATATTTAAGTTGCCTAATTTCCATGGGGCAAATGAGTTCTGCCCAAAACGCTGTTTAGAACTTCCTTCCTTTCACGTGGTTAACATTAACGGTAGCTCAACCAACACATTTGTATGGTGGGTATGTGCTTTCGCTTGTTTTTGGCTTGTGAAGTTTATTCAACACAGAGATGGTGACGCTCACAGGACGCTTGAACGCAGAATCAATGTGTTAATTTGCAATCTGCCTGGTATTGTTCGCTTTCAGCAACTCTATAGATGCGGTGATAATGACCGCCAGTGACACACAATAACTTCACTGCGTCGCCCTCCAGCGAAGGCCGAGGTGACATCGAGCCAGTCATTGACGCTCTAGCCGTCGAGGTCCCGACGCTCTAGCCGTTTGACTCTTCAACTCATTTGCCTGAATGATTCTAACCTAAGGGCTTTTAAATTAAAAATTCCATTCTGGGGGGATAAAATGGGTGGGCCAAACCAAAAGTACAAAAATTAATTTTGTTATGCTTGCCATGTAAGGAATAATATTTCTTTAACTTGTTTACATCAATATCTGCAGCATTTTCAGATTGGTGGTGTTCCCTTATTGCCATTTCGTACGCAACGACCCCTCAATAGTGTTTGTCACACATACCATTTCCTATTATAAGGATCTGTAGCCTACCTATGAGGATTTTTTTTAAAGAATACAAGTCTCTTAATTAATACCAGTTACTTGGTACATTCACCTTTACCAAAATCGTGTGTGGAAATCTTGCGTCTTTAGTCTGGTTCCGGTTCAGTGCGTCTGCATTCGTGTGGTTCGCTCCCGACCAGTGGTTCGCAGTCGTAAGTTGTCAGGTGTTGCATACAGAAAGCTCGTTGATCGTGAAGTCCTTAAAAATTTAGAAGAAAATTGACATAAAATATTGACAAAATCCAACTAGTTAAGTTTTAGTAAGTTGTATGCTGCCAGATGTAAAGTTCTAAACGGGTTGTTCTGTACAAACGGGAAATTTGGTTTGCCTTTCCATTATCAAACACAACATACATCAAAAATGTCTACTTTTTTAGGTGCAAACGCATTTTTTGGCTTCTTTTGCATAGACTTAGCTAATGTTGTTAAACAACACATAACATTTGCGTTGCTTCACCTTACAACTTGTATAATAATCCCCCTTTCCCTTCCCCTTCAGTTATTTTCCCCACCACGCTTTAAAGTGGCCACATTGGCGTCTGTGTTGTGTAGAACGTTGGCTAATTCTACTAAAGGAGTGTCATTTTGCATATTGCCATTGCACATACAATATGACCCTTAAATGATGTTTTCCACACGTAGTATTTCCTTTCAAGGGTTGCGCAAGGCTTGCAAGTTGACTTGCAGGAACCTTTGGCCTTGCGGTAGAGTTGTTGAAGCGTACCGTATTTTACAGTGTGATACCAATGTAAATGTTATCTCTTTTTAGGCTAAAAGAGATTGCAGTACAACGTACATTCCACAAATAATTACAAAAAAGGCACTCAACTGCCAAATAAACACAAAACCAATATGATTTATTTATGCTTTTTTGCATGCAACAAAAAAATTTGGTAAATATTAGTGATAAGCATTCACTATAATACCATCCTACTCGGACATTCAAACTGTGGTGTTGGTTTTAATATTTATGTAAGAGATGGGGCGTAGCTTGTCGTTACGATTCCACCAACTCTGTTACTCAGCAAGATAAAGTGCTGCATAAAAACGACCTTGCTAATGTCTTTGCTATAAATATAGTTTTGATCTTTTATGTGCGGTCATCATCATTTAGTTAATTGCCTTGCCTTGTGTTGCTATTAGCATCTAATTTTGTTTGAATTGCGGGAATATCCGATTAATAGATTTAAGTTATTGTTGGTTTCATCTCCCATTTGCAAGTAAACAAATTATGGCGGACCCAAATTATACTTTACGTCAAACCACTTTAGATTGGTGGTGTCCCCCTTATTGCCATTGTATGTTCGCTACGACCCCTAAATGATATTTTTCACATATAGGATTTCATATTTTACCAAAGAATTCGTGTCCTTTACCCTCATTACAGTACTTTCGTATTTCATAAAAATTTGGAAATTCATAATAAATTATTGTTTTTGCAAGCATAAACGCATGATTTCCCATGCAGTACATACAATTGCTAATTGGCGGTGGTGTTAATAGGGCATGCTCAGTTTTGGTCAATTGTCTGTGGAAAACTTAAATGTCCATCTATTACCGGAAAATTTGATGACATTTGAACGACTCCTGCTTTACCAAAACGATAAATTTTTCAAACCGTGTATGGCTTCCTGGTGATTGCTAGGTTGCCATTTTTGACGCATCTACCAACAATCAGTATTCGCTTACAAACCTCGTGCAGCAAATCTTTGTCGTCAGTTCATCCTCGCCCCGGTGCGTCCGGGTGCATCGATCTCGGAAGAAAAAAAAAGGTTTGGTTAATGTGGGGTTGTAAGGAAGTGGCAACCATGAAATTACTTGTGGACCTCAGTGAATATAAAAAAT
>QXVZ01001022.1:0-18582 GCA_008931825.1 Phallusia fumigata
CACATCAAAGGCGCCGCGCCTCGCGGTGTGTGGCGCCTGTTCGAGTATTACCGCTGTGCTTCCGGATTGGGTTTGTACGTACATCGAATGAGGTGAATGTTAAACCTCCGGTCCGTAGGTATTACTTGCCGCTGGTGGGACATTTGCGGTCGTCAGCCACCGGCGAAGATCTATTGATGGTGTTGGTTTTGAGGTTATTTGGAAGCGGGCATTATGGCTGATAGATTCACTTATGTTTTAATTAAACCCACGTTCTTTGGTGGTAATTATACAGTTTTTGATCTAGTTTTGCGGTTTTCGTACATTTTAACAAAACAGACTATTTTTGAATACGAACTATCAGGCGTCGTGTACTCGAATATTGCGCAGCGTTTCGAACTTGTAGTGGGTTTGACTTGTTCGTTTGTACAAAATTGTTTTTCAGTCGCTTAACAATGTGAACCGCATCACACACTCTTAAACCACCTTAGTGCACGTCAGTGTGCACACCAATAGCACAGTGCGGCCAGTGATTGTCATGATTAAAGTGGCGTGTTTGTTTGCAAAACGGTTCCAAAGTGGTGTTTAATGAATCAGAAGTGTCAGTCGTTTGTTGTTTACGAGCCTCTAGCCTTGATGGTGTATTGAAAAGCTACTCATACCGGCACTTAGCAATTAATGTCAATAATAACTGAAAGCGATCTTTGGACACTTACGACCGCGTTTGATTCAAACCAAATCACGCTGCAATTTGAGCGTAATGGTCTCATAAACGAGCCAAGTTTAAAGGTAGGCGGCTTGGGAATGCTTTGAAATTCTTATCGGAAGAGCTTGAATGCCCGCAATCCATAAGTCTTATAGCATATTGAAGTGGCTAGCCTGTTGCGAAATGCCAATCAAAGCTCTCCAAGCGCTCCGTGTGTGCCAGTCAACCCAGGACCGTGCACTCTGCGTTGTAGCTTCGCTCCGTCTTGTAATCCGAAAGGCGCGTTGCTGTTTTGCGGTGTGTTGAATTAATTAGCCGCGCTCCTATCTGCGAGCGGCGGTCGGGCGAGTTAATGAAAGTGAGGCGATCTCTGGTTCACGATCCCACAGTTGAGAGATACCAACCAACTGATTAGGCGTTGTAAATGCTGCGTACTACTTCCTACATTCGGCAGTGAAGCAATTTTTTCGGTGGAAAGGGCAACTGTCCGTTGTATCTCCCTTCTTTCCGTATTTCTAACGTTGTGTTTTTCTTTTTATCCAAAACGAGATTGTAATTTTCCATTGCAGTCTGTCGCTTAGGCCAGTAGCGGCCGTACTTAAAAAATGATTTGCAAATTTCGCTAAATCAAAATGCAATTGATTTAACTCTAGTCAGTCACAGAGTTTTCGTTTTAAAGATTAAATCTTCTTTGACTTTTGTGTCCTCGCAAACGACTGTGGCTAAACGCGCAGTTGAAAACCTGCTTTACAAATCCGACAAACACGAAAGATTGCATCGAATGACGCACGGCGGAGGAAAAAGACGTAGGAGCAAAAAACTTGTAGCAAGACAAGGGAAAACTACGACCCAAAACGCTATCTGTTCCCGTTTCCATCCCACCTACAAGGTTTTCCACACGATCTCGCTGTAGGGGATTCCCCGCGCGTGCCTGACGGGGAAATCTTGTCGCCACATCTCGATATGCTTTCTTGCGGCTTCAAAGCTACGAATTTGCGTCGTCTCTTTTCTTACTTATCTCGATGGGGATTTGATGTCCGTTTTTGATCTTCTAACATGCCAATTGTATTGTACAAGCTGTATATGCGGAAAGGTTGCGTTGGGGTGGTTCATATACACATTGTACTTTTGCGCTATGATGGCCAAAATGGCCGCAAATGACACTTTTAATGAAAAGAATATTTCTTCCAACAATTTGGCTTTCCATTTTTTCGAGCCTTTAGTCATTTAGATTTCGTTCCCTTGCAAAAAAATGCTTCAATAAAACTTGTTTGAAGCAAATTGATTGATAGGGCTAAATGCGTTCGACCAGTAAGCTCATTGCTGTGCCAGTGGCTCTCAAACTTTTATGGTTTATGCCCCCCTCCCCCAACGGAGGCCCTTTGCATTTATGCCCCCTGCTTTTCAAAAGTATGTATGAATGTTTAAACTAGTGGTCCTATGGGGAAATACCCACATGTGGGTAATGGCAGGGTTGCTGGTGGGTAATCAGTTGAATCTGTTAGCTGAAAATCGCACTGTTTTACATTGAGTTTGGCGGAACTAGATATAAAGATAAATTAAATTGTGGTAAATGGAAATTTGATTCGAACAGAAATTGGAAATGAGGAAATTAGGGTTATGAATCAATGGCTCAAACAATAATAAAGTTTAAACAATGCTGGGTAATCACAGCTGGGTAAAGTCTGAAGTTCATTATGACTTCACCACATGTGTGTATGATTCAACAAAAGCCCATTGTCCTCCTTGAACCGCATCAAACAACGTCCTTAATCATTCAATAACAAACACATGAGAGCTTTGTGAATGTTTAGACTGGAGGCGCTGTGTGTGATTCACGGCCTAATGACCCGATGTTATCCTGAGCCTGCTCCCTGAACGAGCAAATCCATTCATCTTAAATTACTTCCCAATGATAAACTCTAGGATCTCGCGGGTTTTGACCAGTTTTACGACTGTACACACAGGTAATGAAGATCCAGTAATGCGCCGTGCCCTTTCGTACTGTAATACAACGGAGGCCTGCCGGAAATATTGTTATCTTATCGTAACATTTATTAGCGATTAGCCGTTGTTGTGGCTTGAAAACCGGATATTCGTTTAAACACGTTCGTTTGATGACCTTTGTGATCTGCTGGGATTTTGAAAGGTTCGTTGGTTGAATGATGAATCAATCCATAAATATGTGGGTCTGCATGCTTGTAGGTGTCAAGTTACGGATGTGTCATGTGAAATTTAACCACGAATCTATGGAGGTAAAAAAATGTGATGGCATGCTACTGAGGTTGCAATAGTTATCTAAGGTTTATTGCCTTTGTGAAATTTTTGATCATTAGGTGAATCTAAATATAAGCGAGAAACAAACTCGCAAAAATACTGCTAAAAGCATGTTATTGCACAGGTTGACGACGGGATTTGACCCCTTAACCATTTGATCTAAACACGTTTTGTGCCTATCTTGTTTTATTTAGACTTTCCGTTGATTGGCAGAGGGCTAAAATGGACGTACTCTTTTCTTCTATGACCCAAAGTTCGAAAGTAATATAACTGCGACCCAAAATAAAGTTACATGGAAAACTGGTCAACGCAGAGTGCAGTAGTAACCTATGGACTTATTTGAAAGGTAGTGATGCAAAAGCAGGTGTTGTCACTTTAATTGACATTACACAAAACCGCTTTAGTCTAGAATTTTTAGGTAAAAGCTAAAAATTTACTCATGACCCAACCATTAAGTTTTGGCAAACCACATTTGGGTCACCGCCAAGGGTTTAAGAAAAATACAAGTCTGTTTTGAAACTGTCTTCAGGTTTCGTAGTAATCTGAACTTTTAGCCATTTTTTCCCGCCCATCCCCCGCTTTTACATCCGACCCAGCCCGATCAGACCCCACCTGTCAATCACTCCTCATACTTCGCATATCCCGTTAATCGGAAGCAAGACCAGGGCTTGTCGTTCCGCCACAAAATCCATCACAGCCCATTATGTTCCGAGATAAAAATAGACCAGCTGACGGCAACTGATTAACACCATCGCCATGTCCGTTCATCATCCCTACTGGCACAGCCCTGTCCCAACTCCCATAAGGTTGATTCATGTTTTCGACAGGCCCAGCGTCCGGGAAAGCTGACTAAGGTGCCAGTAATGTCAGTTTAGCACCTGCTAAGCGCCCAAGCCGAACTACCGGTAATCACATCTCCTCGGCAGGAAATAATAAGTTCACTAATGTGGTGGTGCCAGCGACAGTTGTCAGGTGCCTTGGTATTCGCCTCTGCTCGTTTGGTGTGCGGGCTGCGGAAGGACGAAGGTGGTAGTTTAAAGATTATTGGCTCAAAGCCGTTAACGGCCGCTCGCTTTGATTTCGTCGTGTGAAGTCGAGGCGCTCGCGTGTGTCGCTTTGTTGATATGCGGCGGCACAGTTGTTTGTTCTTTCTCGTCCCACGGACCTGTTTATTTCGTGACCTCCCCGGTCGTTATCAGTTTTAGAAGCGCAATTTTGCCCATCGATGTTCTTGTGCCAGTTGCAATTGGTAACTAACCGTTTCACAAATGACTAAAGAAATTCGTGACATTCCCAAAATTTGTTTAAAAAAACGGTCTTATATAAATCACACCGATTTCAGATTGAACAACAAAATAGATTTTTTGTAACTGCCTTGACCCAGTCAAAAACGTCGATATTTGAAAACCGTGCATTCCAAGTTGCAACAAAGCGACGTTTAATAAGTTTTATGTCGTATCGGACTATAAACTCCTTTTTTTTTTGCCCCACATCTAAGACACCCTTAAACCTGCCTGACCCAAAGCAAGGACCTTTGATGCGGCAGATGCAAAATTGCTGCGACCTGCCCCCAAAATCACCCATGTTGTGGCATCATCCCACCGTGACAAGCCCCAACTCGCCCCTTGATCTTTTTTACCCACTTTACTACGGTCGCAGGCGAACAGCTGCTCATGTCACGTCATTTTTAAAAGGATTTTGTTGTAGCACACACCACAACTCCGGTTTGCATGCCGTGTCTGTGTTCCTCCCCTCTGTCAGCGCAACGTATTACGATCTTTTTCTGCTGCCATTTAAAATCGTTTAAAAAAAGAAACAATTTCAAAAAAGTCTCTACTACCCCCAAAAAGATAACGCAAAAGTTTATATTTAATTGTTTATATTTGTTGTTATGTAGTAGATATCCGTTTCGGCCTCAACTTTAGAATAAACCCTTTATGAGCAAATGTCTGTTGCGACCTGTCGTTTTAGTGTTGGCGACCCATAGTATAAAAATGACAAGTTTAGCCCATTTTGTCAAATTTGACATTCACGCTGCAAGAAACGCGTTATTTTGGAGTGTGTTTCAATGAAAGTGTTCGTTAATCTGGCCAATAAATGTTGTTGTTTTTTTACATTCTCGTGTTGAATTCACAAATCCCCTCATCTTGCACCAAATGAAGACGCGTATTCACCAAAGTAGCGACATATTTTGCTATAACACCGACACAATAAAGGTGTAGATCCCCTTTTGAAATTCAAATATCACCCGATTCGGCTGGCGTCCTGTTTGGTATTTTTTTCGTCCCAAAATAGCCCCGCATCTGCATAAATCCTGACACTACTACCATCATTCACGGCGTTCAGACCGAACTTAAACAACAAACAGGCAGCGCTGACAACAAACATTAGCAACACAGGCGTAGTAGCCTTACTACTACACCAGCACCTTGTTGGGTAAATCCTTCTCGATGACCAGAGTGACCCCGCGTCGATGACCCAGACTTGCGGCCCCGGTTTGCGGTCACCGCGGCTTCTGGCGCTCGCCGCTTGTTTCCCGAACTGTCACGCGAGCGCCTGTCATCACGTGACCGCCGACACTTGTCACGTGACCCACTAATGCGGAAATCGATGTTCGAACTTCAAACGTTTTTTTTGCTGTGTTGGTGGCGAAATCCCGAGCCGACACGGACAACCATAGCCCTCACCAACGCGATTAACGGGTTAAAATACCGGCGCGTGCCATTTACCGAATTACTTCAAAGGTTTTCCGCGCGGCGCCTATGAAGTGCCAGACCTCCCCCTTTTAAATCGCAAATCCCGGGCAGAGGGCATCGTGTAATGTCGGAATTTCATTTCACCAGGCTGCGGCGACGTTCCTACGCACACGCTGTTATTTTTGGCGTAATTTCTCGGCCTCTGACGTTGATCCGCAGGCCGATTTCGATCGTAATTTAATTAGGAAGCGACGGAGGAACACACAGTGGGATTTCACATCCGCGCTACGCAGGCATTAACGCTCGTAATTTGATCGAATTGAATTTGTTCCAATCGCTTCCAGCTATTTTTAGCATCCACCAGATCCCCGTGCACTGTTTATTGTCAAACTGACCCGTGATTGGTTTAAATCCTCTTGCTATGGAAGCCGAGCCTATTATTGTACCCATGTTGACCCCTAAATCCAGTTTAGGGGGCGCACAGTCACCCCGTCCGTGTTGTTTTGATGTCAACCCACCTATGTTGATGTTGAAACCCGATTTTGGTTGCTTCAATGGCGATCTTTTATTGGAGTTTATTGAGGCGTAAATGTTCACACACTTCTAGGTTTTACCCCGTTCCTTGGGTTCGGATTTGTGTTTTCGAACGATTACCAGTTTACTGTGGGTCTCCCGGGGTCGGGTCACAGGCCATTGTGACGTCACACGGCCAGGGTTTACTTGTCCTTTCATGAAGTTAGTAGGAAACCTAAGGTTGTGAGCAACATTGTTAAGCGATGCTTGTAAATCAAAATCCTTCTTTTTTTGTACACCAGTGGGCGCTAGTGTTGCAAAATTCGCTTGTTTCGTTAAACCAGTGGTTCCCAACCTTTTTGTGATGCATTCCCGTCTTTTGCTGTTTTAAAACTCTTCATTCCTCCCCTACTAGACAAGAAGTGATATTGAAAGGTTTGAAATCACTGGTCTGATGCAAAAAAGAAATAATACACTTATCATGAATAACTTAACTATAAAGTGGAAATACTTCCCCGGTTGGGAAACTGGTAGGCAGAAAACCCTGGACTGTTTACAATGGGCCAGTCGACGAGCTGCCTTTTTTAGTGTTTCCGTTGCTTTTTTCAATAGTTTGTAAGTTTAAGACGAAGGAAACTTTCACACAATTAGAAGCCTAGAAAAATTTTCGAAATCTAGAACCGTGATAAAATTTAAGCTGCGACGCACATTTAAAGCCTTGTTATATCACCGCAAATCATAAGCTAGTCATTCTGTTTGCCAGACGACTTCTGCCTCTGTGTGGTTCGAATTCGCTTTTCGGATCTTGTTGGTACACCTCAGAATTGCCGTACGATCGCGCAAAAGCACGGACTTTATTTATAGCGATCTAAATGCACGTTAAACTCACGTTCTGCGGTCAAATCGCGCGATAGTTACGATTCCGCTGCGTAATGGTTATTTTGCTGACGCGTGTCTTTGCAATTAACGAAAAATCGTTGCTCCGTTAACCGCAAGGTGGCGGTACTGTAGTTTCAAGTCATTTTCCAATATTTTCACAGATTTTTGTGGACTGCAAACTTGGCTTTGACTGTTCAACCTAAAACTCTTTGGTTCCCAGCCACATTTACCCACCCTTATGCACCCACTTACCCACCTCTTGTGCCCCTATTTGCCCCTGGGGCGGCAACACCCCCTTACTCCCGTTTGTTATGTATTCGGCTATCTATTAGGCTTGGGCGTGTTTGCTGCGAAACCCTTTGCTCTGCGAAGCCGTAAAACCGCCACAGATTTAAAACTTGTTGTTGCGGTCGAGTAATTCAATTCATCCGTTTCAGTTTAGAGTGAAAATTTTGTAACTTAAACTCTCTAGGTTTACAGCTAAACACAACCCCACAGCCCTGCCCTACCCTGTTGTGGTGGCGCGCAAATCATACCCGCTTTTATGTGGCAAGTTAGTTGTGTCTTGTTGATGTTTTCAATGCTCGGAGGTGATGTCAAGAGCTGTGTGGTTTGCATAGGTGCTTGCTAATAGGAAACATGGGGAACCTGATTTTTAAAGTCAATTTTTGCTCTGACTAGGGGTGGGCAATTATTATTGCAATGGGGTTACATGAAAATCAGATAATTTTGCCGAGGGCCGTGTCGAAATGCTAACCAAAATCTGCGTAATTTTAAATGTATTTTTTTGAAATAAAATGAGTAAATAGCATTGTTTTGACAAGCTGGCGATTGCTAAGAAATGTAAAAGTGAGATTCCCCTACAAAAAATGTCATTTATTCAATCAAATATGGTTATTATGTAGTTCAAAAGCAGTTTAAGTACGACATGGTAGAGAATACAAACGTCTACCGGCGGGTTACAATGGAAATCGTTTGCCTTGCAAAGCTTTATATGCCGATGCAGTCTAAATGACCACTTCGTGCTCAGATTCAAAAACCAGTTATGCAACAATTGGAGTCATTGACTCAACTAGAGTCTGTTAACGTCACGGTTTTTAAGACACTTGTCTTGACTCAAGTCAATACCAGCAAAAACATGATTGATCGTATCCGGGGTCCTAAAAGAATGTGAAATTTACAATGGAAAAAGAATGTGAAATGTAAAAGAAAAGCGTTGGTTACTTTTCGATTTTTACGGCATTGTTACGTCATGGATAACAAATTGGACTCCGATCGGTTAAGCAGTGCGTGAAAACAAAAGGGATTTCTTTCGCGGGCCGCACTCTATCTAAAACTCGTATATTTCAGCGGGCCACAGGTTCAACACCCCTGCCTCAAACAACTAACAGTAGATGAGCTAGAAACCCTTTCAAACCTCTCTCCGGGGCAAGTACCAATTGCAATTATACGATAAGCCAGTTTGAAACCACAAGTCTCACACCGGTTCAACTCTCAACATTTCAGTCGCGTGCGAACAAACAAAATCTTCTCGTACGGGGAATTCCCTCGTGACACCATCGCGATCCCGATGTGTCGCTTATCGCGCCAGCGCTGTCAATTACCTTACGACGTTTTCCTATCGTAAATTCCGCGCGGTCGCCTCTGTAATCGATGAATCAGCACTTTTGTTACACACCTCACAGAAATTTCCGGTCACGTGGCGCAAACTGTGACGCGGCAGTTTCCGTTGTTACGTATAGCGCTGTGAAAATTCTGAATAACTGACTCAGCGTTTCTGGGTGCATCTCGGGCGACAGATCATGTGATTTAAGTACATTCACTTTGTTTTTGTGGTTGCCATGACAGCCAGGTGCGCCGTGTTAACGTATTTTTATTATGTTACTGTCGTGAAAACCAAAATTAATATCAAGCAATTTTAATTCGATCGCGCGAATAACGAACTAGCAATTCGCACAAAGCAAAAAATCGATATAATCTGTCGTTTTTTTGCAATCGGAAAATCGGTTTTCCTGTCACGACCCGTCAATGTCACGTGGTCAAATAACCGATCGCGACAGTCGCCATGGCAACGAGTCGTGTTGGCGCCATAACGCTCCGTAATGACGTACCTCGTGTCGTCGAGTCCGGAAACGGCTGTATGCAAATGCGCGGTGTGCGGTCCCTGGGGGGAGGGCAGGAGGGGCAACAGTGACAATCGTCTGTAAGGTGACACCCCCTCCTGTCAAACTGTCCCGTGGTCGTGGCATTACGGATGTATTAGTCGTGCATCGCTTGAAAAACCGTCGGACGAAGGAAATGAGACCGTAGTTATTCAGGCCTGTGTGGTTAGACTTAATAAACGTGGCGGCTTCCCAATAGATTGTGCATCAAGTATTATCAGTCCTCGTGATTGGTTGGGTTAATACTATTGGAAATTAGAGATTTGCTTGTTTTTTATGCAGTGTGTGGCTTAAGTTTGTTGCTGTTTTTTCACGTGATTTACCAAAACACGACAAAACCTGACGAAGCATGAGTCAGCAAGTTCGGGCATCGTTTGTTTAATATTTTATTAACCGCCTCGCACACATAAAGATGAACTATGGGTTTAATGCTGTCGAATGGAAACACATGGAACGTAGGGATTTAAGAAATCCCCCTTTGAAATTTCCTCTTAATCTCCTGGGTAACCATATCTACACAACGGAAGTTCCCATCTAAAAACACAATCAAGTTTTGCGAATTTGGGAATTTTTTTCCCAAAACACACCACAATACTAAGTTACAGGATCCCCCTTGTAATGCTCATAATCAGATTGAACCTATACACTGTGACACGAAAATAAAATTAACAAAAACCGCCCATTAATGGCACAAAACCTCTCACGCCCACGTATATTTCCAAACCCTAAATTCCGTGTCGAAATTCTTGCATCGCGCATTCGAAGTCGGGTTCCTGCGTCCGTATTAACCCTGTCAGCACGCGCCGCGACCTAACTGGCGGCCTCTGCACTTGTTTGTGTGTTTACATGATCACATATCGCACAGGAATACTCGAAATTCCGCAAGGCACCTACGCACTGTGCTTCGACACTCAAAAACCAGCTCCTAATTTAATTCCACGGTTCAACATTTCGGTTCACTCTAAGTGACATTTTGGTGCATTTTTGAGCTAAATTTTAAAAAATAAATCCATTTGTTTAATTAACAACATAAGATAACTTGTATACAGGGAAAATCGCTGTTGTCATTATGCACTGATGATAACAACAGCGATTGTCGAAATGTTTGCAATACAATGTATTCACTAAGTACAAGTTCCCTAGCAGATCTTGAGTTCCAATAGTCCGTTCCTGAATGCATTTGTTTTTTCTACTTTTTGTTCTGGGTGAAATGCCTAAATGGAATATTCTTCATGCTCGTAATGCATCCACTGTTTTGGTCGTTTTTTTATTATCCGTTTCGGTAAATTGGAAACTGTTGAATTGATCGCGTTCAGCAATGAAACTAAATTCATGTTCTGTACGACCACGTTGGGATTAGAACCCACAACTTTGCGAGTACAATTCGGTTGTGCCCTTCTTCACAATTCATAAACACGTATTGACACTGAAAGTCTTCCAGACGAACACGTGATGAAACAAAACGACATCAACTTTGGTCCGAGGTTTTATACAGGCCGCCGGTCTAATAGTATGAAACCCACGTAAATAGGAATTTCTAGGGAGATAAGACAGTGACTTAAATAGCTTAAATTTAGGACAGTAAAAAAGTAGCTTAATTAAAAACATAACTTACAGAGAACCTGTATGTAGTAAATACATTGCATTGGAAACGTTTTACTTTGATGGTGACAACATCGATTTTCGAAACGTTTGCAAATTCTCTAGCAGTTATGTCTTTATTTTTGGAAATCGTAATCTTACAGAAAAGGACAGGAATTTTTGCGGTCAGTTTTTTCCACGAAATGTATTCTATCTACCAAATAATTTATCCATTGGACCTTGGACATCGCTTATGGCATTGGAATGTCGTCAGTCAAACTCAGGTTGACTTCGCGTAACATACAAAGCGTGGTATTGTCCCGTGAACCTGTGTCTACAGATGTAAATTCTTGTGGCGCGGGGTGGGGCTTCTGCACGGGATGTGATATTGGTCTGTGTGGCTTTGTCAGTCGTAGACATGACGGAATCTGGTTTGTAACGCTGAGGGCGCAGAAAAACTCGGAAAGAGTTATATTTGGCCTTTTTGGCTTTTGCCAGAAGCAAACAATGGCCTTAATCCCATGGTCAAAGACCGTTAAAGCTACACATGACTTTGTCTTGTTTAAAACTGCTGATCTCTGATGCTCTTGCCGAGTTCACAAAGCAGTAGATAACGAAGTAGTTGACGTGGACATCTGGGAAAACGCAAGACATATAATTTCGAGCCCCAAACTGTGTTATAAAAAAACATTTGTATTCAAAAACAAACTGCTTGATGCAAAACGAACATGAGCAAGGGTTTTTTAGTTCCAATGTACGTATTGTTGTTGTTTAACTTTCAGTGTTTTCAAAACATGTTTCAAAAAGCACTGAAAAGATAAGAAAAATAAAACAATGCCTTTCCAACAGGCCACCCTTAAGCACATCGCAAAATAAACAGAACATGCCGTTAAAATCCTTATGTCTTTTAAGTGAAGTAACAAAAGACCCTAAACTAATTTTATGGAAACATTTTAACTCATTTTGTGGCCTTAACTCATGCTTCACGATTCCTTTGCCCATACATCTGGAGTCCGCGTCTTGTTGTCAAAATCTTCCTAACGTAAACATTTAAGTCACCGCACACATTAGCAGCTTTCCACATCCCCTGAACAAAAACGCAGACGCTAAATAAGGTCAGAGGTGAAGGCTCTTGCGTAACCACGTGACGTTTACCTACGTCAGCAGAAGCTTTCCACAAAACCTTGACAGATGCGCAAAACTGAAGACCGTGAAATACACATCAGAAAACGGCAGTAGGGGTTTAAATGCAACGAATGGGCTGATGGGAGTGGAAATGGGATAATTTGAATTGATGATTTCTTGATTAGAACCGGCAGATTGTAGTATAATCCTGATAGCTCCCTATGCTTCCAAGGATACCGCATTCGTTTAAGGTGTGTTTCGACAAATTGGGTTTTCAAACAGCACCAAAAAGTTTTTTTCCATGCAGAAATACACGGGCTCATAGCTGGTAAATGTAAGTAAATGGTAAATGTTCCAAGTAAATTGCAATTGAATGTTTAAAACATGCACCGTGTTGGGGAATTCGACGTGTTTTTCACTCAAATTTCGTTACATTGTATTTGCCAATAGACTTGGATGGCGGAACGGTACCGTGCGTATTCGGTTGTGTGTATCACGTACCTCGTTACGAAAACTGTGCCGTAGTTTTTGATGATATTTGCTGCGTGCCGTACCGTCCTGCCATCGATTGTCAAGGATAGGAAACGGTACGACACGTAGAGTTGTGCGTACCACGTACCTCGTTGCGCTGGGCGTACCCTACCACCGTACCCTGTTTTTCTGATAATTTGTTTACTGTGTACTATTCCGTACCTTTGAATTTTTGTTGCTTACCATACTGTGCCACCGCACCGTACTGCCATTTAAAAAGCCTTCTAAATTTGCATGCAAAATTGCGAGTGCGACGTACAGACCACTGGAACACGTCGCTAATGGATTTCACCAGAAGCGATTAGAGTACAAAATGTAGGGCTAATGATCTATTGAACAGACAAACCGTCGATAATCACCCAACATAAACTTTGGCCCCGCCTTCAATGTCCAACGAGCTTTTAATTGCGTCTAATCTACTGTACACGGATCTAATGTTGTGAAAACGTGGTGTCTCGGTGTTTAACGACTTTGGTTTGGTTTGTGTGCGAGATATCGAACCAATCGTCTGTCGAATTTACAGGACTTGGTGTTTGGGTTGTGAAGAACTTTTGCAGGTGATCATAAACTTTACATGGAGTTTTGTGATAAAAAATTCCCTATTCGGTCAAGTATTGCTTACAGGGGAAACGTCAGGTCAAAATGAGTGCTATTTTACCGACAAATACTTCACTTCGCCGAGCTTGCAGATTCAACTTGTACTCTATTGCACTTCTTCTTGTTGAAAATGTATTTTGTTAGGAAAAAATGTACCGGTGTAAAAAACATAGTATTGAATTTCAGTCGTTAGGACATGATTGCTCCAATTAGTTGGCACTCTTTAGTTGCAAAGATAGCCCAGATGTTGACAACTGTTTATTTTTTCTTAATTTTTTATGAACACTATCGCCTTTTCCCACATTTTGGGCACAGTATCTTTATTACAGCAAAACACACCAACAATGTCGTATGTTACGAAACCATGGGACAATTAAAGTCTTTAGTCACAAACCCATTCCATATGATTCATAACGGCAAGTCCCTCTCCATGTTGACATCACTCACCAAACCGCTTTCCAGGAACCGAACCTCTCCACGCCAGTCGCGACGTTTCACCTGCAAACGTTTAAAGCCACACATCTGTTTACATTGAAACCGGTATCTGCGTCTGCGCTTCCGTCATAACAGCTTGTCCACACTTTTGACGAGCTTCGTATCTCCGTTATCATCTCGTTTGCGGCTTTGTGTAGTTTCTCTAACTTGATTTCGTGAGTCCGCCATGCGGAGCTAAAGAGCACACTTGGGTGATAAAGTACGTTTGAAAAGCCTTATGAGATTGGCTCGCAGAATTTAAAGACGTTGGATACTAATTAAAGTTTTATAGGATTACAGTTTAATCTAAAAGCGGACCAACTCATAAAATTCAAATTTCGATCATAATCTAGACATTTTATTGAGTGGCGTCTTATTTAAAGACTGAGAAATGCGTGTTCACTTGTGGATTTCGACTGTTTCTGGTTTGCAATGTAACAAATCAGGTTTATAGTGTGGAACAGTTTATTATATTGGTTTAGCCACGCTTTTGCACTATACTTTGGTTAGGAACAGTGCTTCCCAGCCGGGAAGGAATTTAATGAGTTAAGGGAAGGAATTTCCACTTTATAGTTAAGTTATTCATGATAAATGTAGTATTTCTTTTTAGGTAAACCAGTGGTTCCAAACCTTTGAATGTTACTTTGCATCAAAAAGGTTGGTAACCGAATAACATGACGTTTAACTATTGAGCCGAAACGCTGTTCTATTTTTAGGCGCCGACTTTTAAAGCAAACCGGACCGCGTTTAGAGTTTACCCACAAAAAGCACTTTAAATCCCCGCTATTTTTGTCAAGATATTCGCGATCGCAAAGCCGATATACATTGAAGGGGTAGAGGGGGATAATAGCCCGCTCCGGTCTGTGGGGGGGCGGCTCATCTGGCCGAGTGGGGAGGGATACAAAAGCGGGCCTGGCATCGCGTTGGCCTCGAATATACAAGACGAGTAAGCGACGGTGACAATACAACGGAAGCGTCCGACCACATATAGGAATAATTCGCTGCGCGATTCCATTGTGAGCGGACAATGGGGATCGGCCGCACAGAGAAATTTAATAAGACCGTGTCGCTTGTGTTGATTCTGTCGCGCGTTTGTTTGCACTGCGTTGACGATACAAGCGAGTCGGNTTCCATGCAGAAATACACGGGCTCATAGCTGGTAAATGTAAGTAAATGGTAAATGTTCCAAGTAAATTGCAATTGAATGTTTAAAACATGCACCGTGTTGGGGAATTCGACGTGTTTTTCACTCAAATTTCGTTACATTGTATTTGCCAATAGACTTGGATGGCGGAACGGTACCGTGCGTATTCGGTTGTGTGTATCACGTACCTCGTTACGAAAACTGTGCCGTAGTTTTTGATGATATTTGCTGCGTGCCGTACCGTCCTGCCATCGATTGTCAAGGATAGGAAACGGTACGACACGTAGAGTTGTGCGTACCACGTACCTCGTTGCGCTGGGCGTACCCTACCACCGTACCCTGTTTTTCTGATAATTTGTTTACTGTGTACTATTCCGTACCTTTGAATTTTTGTTGCTTACCATACTGTGCCACCGCACCGTACTGCCATTTAAAAAGCCTTCTAAATTTGCATGCAAAATTGCGAGTGCGACGTACAGACCACTGGAACACGTCGCTAATGGATTTCACCAGAAGCGATTAGAGTACAAAATGTAGGGCTAATGATCTATTGAACAGACAAACCGTCGATAATCACCCAACATAAACTTTGGCCCCGCCTTCAATGTCCAACGAGCTTTTAATTGCGTCTAATCTACTGTACACGGATCTAATGTTGTGAAAACGTGGTGTCTCGGTGTTTAACGACTTTGGTTTGGTTTGTGTGCGAGATATCGAACCAATCGTCTGTCGAATTTACAGGACTTGGTGTTTGGGTTGTGAAGAACTTTTGCAGGTGATCATAAACTTTACATGGAGTTTTGTGATAAAAAATTCCCTATTCGGTCAAGTATTGCTTACAGGGGAAACGTCAGGTCAAAATGAGTGCTATTTTACCGACAAATACTTCACTTCGCCGAGCTTGCAGATTCAACTTGTACTCTATTGCACTTCTTCTTGTTGAAAATGTATTTTGTTAGGAAAAAATGTACCGGTGTAAAAAACATAGTATTGAATTTCAGTCGTTAGGACATGATTGCTCCAATTAGTTGGCACTCTTTAGTTGCAAAGATAGCCCAGATGTTGACAACTGTTTATTTTTTCTTAATTTTTTATGAACACTATCGCCTTTTCCCACATTTTGGGCACAGTATCTTTATTACAGCAAAACACACCAACAATGTCGTTTGTTACGAAACCATGGGACAATTAAAGTCTTTAGTCACAAACCCATTCCATATGATTCATAACGGCAAGTCCCTCTCCATGTTGACATCACTCACCAAACCGCTTTCCAGGAACCGAACCTCTCCACGCCAGTCGCGACGTTTCACCTGCAAACGTTTAAAGCCACACATCTGTTTACATTGAAACCGGTATCTGCGTCTGCGCTTCCGTCATAACAGCTTGTCCACACTTTTGACGAGCTTCGTATCTCCGTTATCATCTCGTTTGCGGCTTTGTGTAGTTTCTCTAACTTGATTTCGTGAGTCCGCCATGCGGAGCTAAAGAGCACACTTGGGTGATAAAGTACGTTTGAAAAGCCTTATGAGATTGGCTCGCAGAATTTAAAGACGTTGGATACTAATTAAAGTTTTATAGGATTACAGTTTAATCTAAAAGCGGACCAACTCATAAAATTCAAATTTCGATCATAATCTAGACATTTTATTGAGTGGCGTCTTATTTAAAGACTGAGAAATGCGTGTTCACTTGTGGATTTCGACTGTTTCTGGTTTGCAATGTAACAAATCAGGTTTATAGTGTGGAACAGTTTATTATATTGGTTTAGCCACGCTTTTGCACTATACTTTGGTTAGGAACAGTGCTTCCCAGCCGGGAAGGAATTTAATGAGTTAAGGGAAGGAATTTCCACTTTATAGTTAAGTTATTCATGATAAATGTAGTATTTCTTTTTAGGTAAACCAGTGGTTCCAAACCTTTGAATGTTACTTTGCATCAAAAAGGTTGGTAACCGAATAACATGACGTTTAACTATTGAGCCGAAACGCTGTTCTATTTTTAGGCGCCGACTTTTAAAGCAAACCGGACCGCGTTTAGAGTTTACCCACAAAAAGCACTTTAAATCCCCGCTATTTTTGTCAAGATATTCGCGATCGCAAAGCCGATATACATTGAAGGGGTAGAGGGGGATAATAGCCCGCTCCGGTCTGTGGGGGGGCGGCTCATCTGGCCGAGTGGGGAGGGATACAAAAGCGGGCCTGGCATCGCGTTGGCCTCGAATATACAAGACGAGTAAGCGACGGTGACAATACAACGGAAGCGTCCGACCACATATAGGAATAATTCGCTGCGCGATTCCATTGTGAGCGGACAATGGGGATCGGCCGCACAGAGAAATTTAATAAGACCGTGTCGCTTGTGTTGATTCTGTCGCGCGTTTGTTTGCACTGCGTTGACGATACAAGCGAGTCGGGAGTCGCTATCTGTCATCCCGACGACGCGAAGAAGGCTTTCCATTCCGCCGCCGCGTTACCTGGAGCGTTTTTTTCTTCTTCACCAATGTCACCCCTGTCCGATAAAATGGGTTAAGTTAACGAAATTGTTGTGTGTTAAAGAGGGGTGGTTTTTAATTTATAAGTAATTTATACATTATCAGTGAAGTATTTCTACTTTGGTAGACCAGTGGTTCCAAATCTTTTTAATGCATTCCCCCCTTTTCCTATTTTAGAAATTTTTGGAGTTGGTTTTGACCTAATACACAAGAGCGAATTACGCATTTCCAATTTAATACGTACTTCAATGCAAAGCAGACAGTTAAAGTAATTTTTTCGTAAATGGGAGTGCTTTTATGATCAAAGTTACACCTAAATCCGAAACTTCGATATTTTGTTGGTAGTATAATCACAGGTTGCTTTATTTTTCCGCTCATGCATAAAAAATATCTATGAAAAGGAAAATTTAAACCAAAAAACAATGATTTCTAATCCCTGTATCAAACCTTGACCACAAAGCCCCAGTTTCGTGCTAGCCCGACCCCTGTATATGCGATCATGCATTTCAGGGAGGCGTGCACCACTGCAAATTCCTATTTGTCCTATTTTCTTGCCTTTATTTGCGCAAAGTCAAGTGCTATCGAGTTTCGCCGATAAACAGAGCCAACATATTTGTTCGGTGGTTTCCTTAATAACCTTTGCTTGCTAAACGGCGCCTCTTATCTCGGTTATTAAGCTCTTTCGGTTGCTTATTGTTTGACAGCGTCAAGATCTAGACGTTCTAAAATGCATTTGCGCTGGTTTGTGGGAACCAGTAAAGTTTTAAGCGAACGAAAATTGTTGTTTGTTTCAGTTTGGGTTTTACGTTGTTTCGGCTTGGTCTGCTGTCTTTGGTTCGAATCCCACCCAAGGCTGGGTTTTTCTAGGCACGGATTTTCTACTTATGAATGTAAATTAGACCCGCAAACATATAACTCTCAATCACCACACGCTTTATGCTTTGCAATCTTTATAGTTGGAGCGACTCCCTTTTTGCTCGGAAGGTTGTGGGTTCTAATCCTGTCCCATTTGCTTGTGTTTTATCTGAGCAAGAAACTTAAGCGACATTGCTCCAACCCAGTGGAACCAGATGGGTTGACCCAAATTGAAGTCACCAACTTTGAAAAATATAAAACACTATCAAAAATGATCCAACGGAACTGCAAATAGGCAGGTCATTCGACTGTGGACTCATTGTGACCGTGACGCACATAGGCGTTCCGCCCACCGAGGATAAAAATAAAACAAACAAACAAAGATTTTCCTTTTGCAGGCTTTACTGCGGCCAGGTCGCATCGACCGAATCCTGCACGTTCCCCTGCCCGATGACGACACGAGACGCGAAATTTTCCGAATACGTTTCCGAAAAATGCCGATCACGGATGACGTGGACATCGAATGGCTCGTGCAGTCGACGAAGATGTATTCGGGGGCCGAAGTGAGT
>QXVZ01001026.1:0-14391 GCA_008931825.1 Phallusia fumigata
GGCGTATTGTTTCGCAATTAGTAGCAAACTTTCTCAAATGTAACACTTTGATGTACCTCCACTGAGCCCGCAATTTTTATGAAAGGGGTTAAAGAGGGTGCTTGGAACTCGTAGTTTTATACCTTAACGTAGTGTACAACTTAGAGATTAAGGTGTAACCTATTTTACTGTACAATTTAGAAATTTAGGAGGCCATACCCCTTATGTCTTTCAAACAGAAAGTTTAAAAACTATGTCTTGCTTGCAGAAATGTATGTGAATAAGATGTAACTAAAACTGCAAACATGATCAAATACAGTGATTTTCGTCATCTAAAAAAAATGTTAGATATGCAAGTCCTATTCATTACCAACTGTTTTAAAATGTTTAAAAGGTTGCTCTCCAAGTAAAGCATTGGCAACCGACGCCAGAAGTTTATTTGACAATGACCATTGTCTTGTTTTTGGTTTACGATAAATATCACTGAGGTCACGCCAGTATTCCTACAGGCGCGCCCTCTATAACAAACCTACACACCAATTGCTTTGGCTACAGACGTCTGACCTTCAGTTTTCGTGTATTTTGTAATAAAGCGGAAGGCTCCTCTTATAAAGGATTTGTACCGAATATTTTCCGCTTTACTTCACATGGTAAAAAGATCCACCACGCGGAAAATTTTGTCCCAGTATTTGACGAGTATTGACAAGCCTAATCTTTGTGATTCTCCCTCCTCCTACCGTTCTCCTAATTTTTCGATCAACATGTAGAAAGAGTAGTAGAAAACCAAAAACCGCGCGTTTGAACGTCCTCCTGAACTTGTTTATCACCCGGGAGTTTTGCCATCTCTTCGAGGGGGGAACAAAAACAGCTTTAGAAAAACAAAAAACCTAAAAGGTGACGGGCTGAGCTATGATAATGTACAGGAACAGTAGCATAGAAGTGTACGCTGTTTTGGTTCCTTACTGCGTGGAACATGTAAAACCACAAATAACACCATCAGTATGTAGATTCGAAAAAAGGAAAAAGCAAGGTATTGAATAGACTCGAAACCCGGATATTATGGGGTTGATTTCCTTACCATTCTTTTCCTAATCTGCTTTGTGACAATCCGATATTGCACTGTTTGTACATGTTCCATCCTGGATTCCTGAAATGTATGAAATGTGAGCTTTATATAATGCAGCAAAGCCACATGGTAGAACCCGCTACAGCTACATCTCCATTGTGTTGTTCTTGCACGTCACGATTCGGCTTTCAACAGCACAAAGATTGAATGACTGTTATTCTACGAAGCCAGTCAAGTACCAGGAATGCAGAAATGACCAGGTGCCCTACAAGCACAGTTGCTCGCCGGGTAATGAGCACCAAATGATTCTTGCCTGGTCCGTAGGCACACTTGGCGTTTTAACACGCAGTCAGTTTCTGGCTAATTCTCTTTCTGCCGAGCGCACACCCGCCGAAAACGGCAAAGAAAACAAAAAAGGCGAGTAGCGATCGCTCGCCTAAACGTATAAAACGGCGCCGAGGCATCGAAGTTGGCGTCAGAAAAAACAGCTATTGTTGCAACGTGTTGGTGTCTGGACTTGTGTGGGCGGGCGAAGTAGGGAAGTCAGCACTTCTCTGCTTCGTTGTTTTGCGGTTGTCAAGGTTTTTACTTGTCAGGAATGCGCAGAAAAGTTCGGACCATTGCTGGAAAGAGAGAGACGCGTAGAGCAAGTTATGACAAGAGCTTCATTTTTATGTTCAGATAAACAATGAGTTGCGAAACGAAAGCGAACAAATCAACCAGAAACTTAAGGTCTGGAAATTGTTGATAATTGCTTGAAAACATCGTGGGTGGAATTGAAAGTTGTTTAATAGTCAGTATTGACTCGTAGTGGTTTATCGTGGACTTTCTGTCATCAGTTTCGCATATTTTACGAAACCCTTTCTTTGTTAACAGAAACAAGCAAGCACAACCAGGCAAGAAGAGTGTGCTGAATAAAACCCTGTTGTGATACATGTGTGAAAACTTTCCAATGGTGATGGGATACGTCGACAAGCAGCTCGGGTTGGACTCTTCGATCCTCACATTTGTGGAGCCGCTGGGGCCAGGGCAAGTTGTCGATCGCCAATCCTTGGTCAATTTACCGCAAGGCTATCTGAAGGTAAATTTCGTCAAACACAAACTTTAGTTTCCTGTGGCATTTGCCGTCAGTTTAGCGTTTAAAAGTTCAACTGTATAGAGTCGGTTGGTATTGCGCAATCTTGACCACATTGTTTAAAAAACTCATCAGAAAACCACGAATGCAATCAATAGCAGACGCGCGTCTTAGCACGATTTGATCATATTCCAGGTGCCAAAAATCATGTGCAAAAACATGTCTAAATGTTTGTAATTTAACGTTGTGAAAATATTTATAATTGGAAAACACACCCAAGAGAAATCGTTAAATGTGAAGCGCCATTACGCGTTGACAAATGAAATCGATGACGAACCGCTAATTATTGCTTTAACTCAACATCGCTTTTGCGAGCAAGCAGGCAGCAACGTTATTCGCGCTGCAACACACGGGTGAACGCACCAAGCATTTTTTTGCCACCTTTTGGCGTTGTTGACCGGGTGCAGTTCTTGGCTGCAAGAGGCAACACGGTGACAGGGTTGTCGGCGCGCCAAAGCAAAGAAATGCAATGCCATTCCCGTTTGGAAATCGATGCCGAGGCAATGAAATATTTATAAAGGCACGGGCGGAGGCGAGCGGTGCAGGCGAACTCTACACCTCGCCCATATGTGGGATTTAAACTGGTGGGTAATGAGGGAAAGCTGGGGTTGGGGGCATTCTGTTCACTGTTGCGAGTTCACGATCAAGGTATTGATTTGCGGCAATGGAAATTCGGATCTGGGAAATAACTGAACCCACACGTTTTAATTGCACAGTGATTCGGTTATATTTAAGGCAGATTTAAAAGACAATTATTGGCCACAAATTCGGTTCTGCAAACGCTATACAAAGTTCAGCCCTATATATTTATTACAATTTTTCAACGAACATTACCATGTAAGGTTGTCGCATATTATTGGAGAAAATGCTATTTTTTTTATTAAAAAACGATCAACAAACGTGAAATAGCCATAACCGTGTTTGGTTTGCTGTCAGCAGGCACATGTTTGTTTGCGATGCTGGTAAACTGAGATCGTGCAGGCTTTATGGTTTCTGCCTCAAACGTGAAGTGGAGCGAAGTATTTCGAGAGTTTAGGCAAACTACTTGAACACGTCGGCTCCACAGCCATGCGAAAAAACAAAGTCACAGCAAATCTCGCTTGCTTCTTAGAGATCCGCCACCACCACTAAAACACCAGCAAAACTGCTTTGATTTAACCCAGCCAAGGTGCCGGGATAGTTGACTTGTTAATTAGACATCGATCTTGTTACTAATTGCCCGGTGTTATTACTTTTGAAACATAAACAAACTTTAACATTGTTTTGCTTATATCCAGGTAAGCTTCGAGACCCAGACCCGACGACTGGTCTTACGCGTTCATGCGTTTCGCGAGCAACTGGCAACACGGGACCGACAAGCGTTACGTAAGTTTCCAACATCTTTGCGGTTTTGTTTTCGGGTATTTTTCTGCTAAACACGTCACAGGGAAACTTTTGCCAGCCCCCGCGCCCCCGTTTTGTCCCCACACTAAAATAAACGGGGTCGTGGGGTTTTGGCGTGTGCGGTTGGGCTTTTGCTAAACTTGCAAGACTATTTTTGGTCTGGTACTGCTCGTTAGGCGTTGCAAGCTTCCGCGTAAAACGGCCTGTACCTAAACCACTTTCGACTCGGTTTCGTCTTATCGCCAGCAGGGACAAATAATCTGCTTTTTATCTTGATCAGCCCACCCGCAACTATGACACGGGTACTATGTTCAATCCACCACCTGTACCGCACTTTTGGCAGCTGTTACCGAACAACACTGACTAATGCAACTTCGTAATAACGAATTTGCATATACTGCAGGTACGACCGTTCGTTCGTTTTACTCCATACGGAATCACGTGCTTGAGGGAAAACCGCACTCGCAGGCGTCAACCGAAAATGATTCAGAGCTTGTGCATGTCTTTGACAAGTCGGTGATGGAAAGACTTGCTTTCGGTGAACAAGGCTCAAAACCAGGACAAGTGCGAGAAATCATGCAGGTGAGCCCAGCAACAAAATCTATGGTGATTTTAAAGGGTTTAAAACTCAAAGGAATGGCAAGCACTCAACTTTTTGCGTACTTAAGATGCTGAATCATTTGTCTCTGTTCACAATGCAAAATGTCAACAACACACAACACGCATGATTGTAAAAAACCACAAACAACATTTCTTAAAACTCTGTCTAACTTTCAAGTACGGGCGTTTTACGTCTGTTGCCCATATAAGTCGAATCGCGTGAGCGAGAAGCAAAGAAGAAATGATTTGCTAAATAAAACCGCCGAATTTATACGTGGGTTCCAAATGTGTAATGACACACGCAAGGTGATTGTATACAAGCATACGCAATCGCATCACAGTGCTTAATAGCCAGACGCCTGTTCACGGTATATTTTCGCACCTAGTATGCGCACCTTTGGGCTAATTATGTCGCGCTGTCTGCGTCACGAAGCTATTAAGTGATGGAACAACATGGATTCGTAGGGCCAGCATGGTTTTTGCGGCGGGTCTACACGAGCGAGAAAGTGGTTATGGTTTAAAGCGTCGACGCGCATTTTTACGCAAGTTCGATTACGGCACTAAAATTCATCCGGGCCTGTTCGGCGCCGGGGGCAGTCGTTGTCGATGACTTTTCGGATTTGTGACATCAGTATAAGGGCGTTTAATTCTTATACTTGCCGGGCGTTTCTCCCTTTCGACAAAACTGCGCCTTTATTTGAAACGCTGTGACGAAATGTTTTCTGGTAATGCGCGGATAACTTGACAAATACATAAATGCAAGCAGATTTTAGTAGTCATTGGAGTACAACTTTTTATCACGTGTAAACATTACAAAAAAAATCACAAACCAAAAACAAAATAGGTAAGTACAGTTTTGTTATTGTGGTAAAACCAACGTTCTGTTGTAATTTTTGGAGGGTTATGAAATATCTTACTTTACCAACCACCCAAAACTACACAAGAATGTTAGGTGGCATATTTCATAATCAACCAGCTGGCCTGTCACACCTATTTGCGCAAAACAACGTACCTTGCACCAATTAAACGTGCAATTAGGGCCGCCGTGGCTGCTGTGGTCACGTAAGCCGATCGAAATCGTGTTACACAACGCCCGTTGTTTTTGTTTGTGTCACAAAAGCCGTGACAGACTCCGAGTTACCCGGGATTAACCCTGTGTGAAGGTAAAATGATTGTGGTTGCTTTTGCATCCTGTCTTCGAAAGGCAGTGCTTCGGGTTTATTAACGCGATAGAACGTTATGAAACATGTGAAAAGAAATGTATTAAATTAAAAGAAATGTCAGCGCTGTCTTTCTCTGTACAAATTCTATGTTTTCACCCTTGGTAGGTCATATAAGCTTACATTTAATACTACTAATATCCCAAGTACAGGACGAGGTCAAACAAACATTTTTCGTTTCGGTAGTCGACAGGTCGGCGTGAAGTTACACCGTACGTGTTAATCTCCTGATACCCACCTAAGGAAGTCCCAGAGTTTCCAACCCTTGCGATATCATAAACACAGCAGTGAATCGCAAAAAAAGCTAGTTAATAACTTGTTGGTCAGCGAAATGTGACGGTGCAAAAAATTTTAGTTCGGCATTGTGGACCAATATTACAAGAAGAAGTGAATCTTTTACAACTGCTAATCAAATGAAGTGCAACCCAACACTTTGTTTCGAAACAATCTTACTACATCAGTCGGTTTAAGTTGAACAGTTGCTTCCCCGTGCGATCGAGCGTCAAAATTGGTTAAAAAACAAGTCACTTAAGTCCACCTGCAGCATGGCAAAACAAATGAAGATCAATCTAAATTACATCCGCGTAACAAAACGTGACATGCTTATTTAACCGTCTGAAAACCTGTTTACCACCTAAGCCATAAAGAATCCTAGGAGAAAAAACGAATGTTATTCAATTACAGCTTTGCATTTACCGTGGAAAAAATCGCGCTTTTCTGGGTCTTGTTCATGTGGCCGTCGACATCCTGTTCAGTCAAGCTTGCGAGGGGGAGATCACGCATGGATGGTACAAGGTGAGTTTTTGTTGGACCGCAATGTGCTAGACTTCTTTTCTTCGAGGCCACTGGCAAAACCCTGCATTATTACAAGCACATGAAGTAAAACTATGAACATAAGTTGCGTCTTACGCCTCCGCCGCGACGTCAATGGTGCGTTTTACAAATGAAAATTTAATTTTTTGTGTATCCGGACTTGAGCATCGCGTGAAGGAACTCTCCGGGGTGGCGGCTTACGAACCTGTCGCAATTAACTTCGGTGTGCAAACCGAATGAAAAACATCGACGCTACTGCAAACGCCAAAAAATCGATCGCTGCTTGTCGTAAGGCAGCGTTTCCGCCCCCTTGGTTTGGTCTCTGGCAGCGATGCAAGTCAGTTCTTTGGGAGAATGCCAGTCGTATTTTGTTCATGCACTCCCTGGGGGTTTCGCGGTTCCACGTCACGTAAGCCACTGTCTGGTTCGCTGCCTGTCGACCTGTTTACCTTCCGTTAACCGTTTGTTTTGTTTCCGCATGACGCACTCAAAATCGTGCAAATTAATTTACGATAGATCCTGGGGCATTCGAATTTGTAGAAATTCTCCTGAAAACGCTATAAGACTCGCACGTTTTGAACATCGGAGTGGTTGTGGCCGGTACTGATACTTCTTTGCTTTTTCGGAGCCTAACAGCAATCGTTTTCTTCTTAGATCTTTCCAAGGTCGTCATTCACCTTTGGCTGCCCGATCGCCTGCATCACCCCACACTGCGTCAACCCATGCCCGGCCAAGCACGACGAGTCCGTGTATTCTTCGCGCATCAGCAAACGCGCCACCTGCCCTGAGAAGTTGCACACTAGCGGCGAAAAAACTCAGCAACCCTCATCGGCCGCAATAAAACTAACCGCATATAGTCGCGTCGTTAGCGTCTGTCAAGCACTTTCGCGACGAGTTCAGATGCGCAGACCACAACAGCAAACGCCAGCGCAACCAGTGACAATTGATTTGAAAGTTCCCGAGGCATTGCCCACTTCCACATCTTCTTCCTCAATCGACATTGGCTACGGCAGCGGCGGCAGTAGCCATGATGCAGTGGGAGGCGCGCCAAGTCCGCGTCTGCTTGGCACGTCACTCGACGCTGTCACACCCTCGCCTGCTTCAAAAGATCTTAGTTTGTTTCGACACAAGTCAGCGCTTTCGATCAGTGGACGCGCGAGCATAAAACGCTACCGACGAAGCTTCAACTTTGGCGACACGCTCCGCATCCACCAGAGCAACTCAAAACCGACATCCACCATCCGCCGATCCCAAGAGGTGATCTCGAAACACACTGCGGAGTTTTCCTCCAATGACGATCAGAGCACAAGCGGCAGCAGTTGCAGCAGCAGCCAGCGGCGCATCGGCTTTTGCGAATCCGACTTTTTTCGCAGATCAGTGGGAAGCAACGCATCGGAGGAGGCAAGCACTTCGTTTGACAACTTCGACGACGATTGTGAAGTAAGCTCACGTGCGAAGGCCCCGCCCATGCGGTCTATCAGCCTCGGCGGAGTTGCGACCCGCGCAGTGGCGCGTCACCACACCATTGCACGGACGAGTGCGACCGCACTTGACAGCACAAAGGCCCCGCGGAAGCAATCGTTCAGGCGGATAGCTCGAGCCCTGTCTCGTAGACGCAAGGACCGAGGAAACTCGACAACGAGCGACGGCGGGCTCAAGGATAAAAAACGCCCACCGGTGAAAGCTTCCCTTTCGTTCCCACCTAACAATTGCGTCAACGACGAACCGGATAATGTGTACGAGGTTTTGCTTTCCCTCAAGAAGATGTCAGTTTCCGATAAAGCTCCATCTATTACGCAGCAAAGTGAAGAAAGCTTCTCCACCACACCAGCTGTGGCTGAAATTACAGTGGAATGCCCACCTGAAGAGCAGGATCTCAGCCAAGGCGTGCGCGAAAGCACGTCCACCGCGGATCAACGCATAGCACACAACAACAACAATCCGTGCAGGAAACTCTGTTCTAAGCGCGGCAACTTCAAACAGCGCCGAATCGCCCGTTCGCCCAACAATGCTTCATCAGATTCCGAGCGCATGGAGTCTAAATCGTTATCGGAGATTCAACGGCAGCGCTTGAATAGCAAAGCGAGTCTGTCGGTGCAAGAGCCCCTGTGTTGCCCAAGCGAAGACGATGATGATGAATACGTTTTGTGCAGCGACAATTTCGGTTCAATTTTTTCTTCGCCCTCCTCCTCGTACGTAAGTCTCGAGGAGCAAGCAGTCGAGTGTTAATTGCATTTCCTTCACGCGTTTCGTTTTTTCTCTGTGTGAGTCACACCGAACTTGTAATAAAACTAAAACGCCGCCACACTCCATGCTTTTATGCCGAGTCTAGTCTCGCTTAATATCCGGACTGGCAGGTGTTTGTAGGTTGTAAAAGCGGTCCAGTTTTTCGGGTACACTCTGCAATGGCGGTACATTATCTGGAAATCGACAAAACAATTGAAGAGGGTTGAGCGACCACACACATTACTTGTCAGCGTCTTTATAATTGCCTTTAAAACTTTTTTATGAATATTTATTTAGCGGTAAATACTAAAGAGCAAAGATGATGTTTAAGCCCTTTGTAAAGACGCCATTGCTTCACTGTTTTCAGACAGAGACCCTGTTTTGAGACGAAGTTAAGTACTTCAGGTTACGTGTTTGTGGTAAATACTAAAAATTACTTGCGATGACATCACCAACCACTCGAAACCGACCTTTTTACACAAAAGCTTTCTACAGGCACAAGGAACTGATCACATGTGAAATACGGCACCCACGTAGTTGCGCAAGACTCTCAAGAATCAAACACGCGACCTTAGCATTCCGTGCACGCATAGTTATCGTATTATGTCAGAGGGAGAATCTCTGACAACCGAGATTTGAACCTTAGACAGTTGGTCTCTTTCGAAAGGGGTTGAGGTTCAGGGAATCTTTACCATAAAAACCTATTGCATGACAGAAAAGTAAACGTTTAACCATTACCTTGTTCCTACGATAAAAACTCAAACAGTTAACTACTTAATCTGAAAAAAATCTGTAGTTGTTCTTATAATGGGCCCGACATTTCATCAATAAACACAACACTACATATAACACAATATCCCCGCGTGCTTTGTTCAGGGCAGTATTTACTTCGAAACACTAGACACCCAGCTTTTATAAGTAAAATGTGATAAACGTAAAAACGTCGGATGCACGTTCACACATCATGATTTTCAATTGCAGTTAAATCGATCGTTCGTAACTCAACGCTTCGTTGAGTGTCGGAGCATTGCAACGTGCGTTTCTCACTACAACCTCTTGAACCGAATTTTGTCTCGTGACAAAAATAGCGCGAAAGGTCAGAACAAATTTGAAATGCAGGATTTAGTTTCAAACATTTTGAAACAGAAGCAACTTGAGAAACTGCATGTTCTGTTTGATAAATTAAAACAAGGAATAGGACACGACTTCTGTAACATCGACCCTGTACCACAATCGCACCATCCGGTTATAAACTATTTATAAGCTTTTTAGAAAATGAGGCTGGCGTTAAAAGGTCTGTGTTGGAGTTCACCGACCTATTTTACAAATGGATAACTATGCGAGGTCATTTTGCGAACCTCTTATTAATAATTCGTTTGTATTCTTGCTCGCGTTGCAACTTGCGAAGATATTTGCGGTAAAATACAGTAAAACCTCGGCATTGACTTGGTGCGAAATATTACGCGTCGTTTTTCATACGGAAGCTACTGAGTAATTTCAGTTTCCAGAAAGTCCGCGTTCTACTTTTTAATCCACTAAAAAGAAACTTCAATTATTTGAGGAACAATAAACAAATAGTTCGAAAACATAGTTTGGCAGCAAAGATCGGTGAGTCTCTGTTCCGTTTTGTGCCTTGTAGCTTATGAGCGACACCTAGCGAAAAGATAGTTTCAAGTTTAGTTTTCCTAATAGTCCTGTTCTTCAACTTTCTATGTTTTGCCATACCTGTTTTATGCTTCTTGTGGCACTATTACATCACAACTCCTAAATATGCTTCAAATTAATATTTCGAAAAGTTGTTGGACTTCGAATATCGAACCGTCTGTTTCGATAACATCGTGGTTCATTTTACACAAACAATTTTGATGTGAACGTGGGTTCAATATTGAAATTGTAATTGTGCCCAAATCTACAGAAGCCACCGAAACTTTTTGTGTAAATTTTGATAACCTAAAATATTAGTGACAAATTCTTCACCAATGTGTTTTTTTGTCAGCATGAAAGCAAAAAAGGTGCCCTTAGGCAGGGTACGGATTTCCTCACAAAAAACGCTGTGGGAAATGCAAAACCATGCACAGTATCTTGTTTTATGCGAAAACCCATTTTCAGCAAAACAACACTTGCCAGTGCCACCAGCAAACTCAATATATTATACAACTACAAGATGTCGCTACAGAGCCAACATATGTGCAGACAACACAATCCGAAAAAGGGAAAGTTGCAGATATGATGTGCTACAGAAAGTTATAGAACAGAGAGCAACTCAGACGGACGTAGAGTAGATAAAATTAGTGCTACATCACAAGTAAGCTGTTTTTCGTGAAACAATGTTAGCGGTTAAAGTATGACAGAGGTCAATGTTTCTTACCTTGTTTTTAGGTATTCCAGATGGAATATTGCATGGTCTAATATTATCCTGCTAGCATTGACGCGAAAATAATTGGTGGTCAATGTTAGAAAGTAGCTTCAGTGTTGTTTGCCCGTATATTTGCCGATGATAAAATACCTTGAAAAACGTTTCATGTCAGCGCCGTTTTTGAAGTGCAGGATTCTGCATTTTGAAATCCTCCTTACCAATGTAGTGTTTTACTTTGATTAGGGTTTTCCTCCTGGGGTACACTGACCTTCAGTAAAGAGAAGTGTAGGTCTTGTAGAAGTGCACTTTTTACTCTCGTTTTTTGCACTTTTGCACGTTTTGTACACTTTGACAACTATGAAAAAGCTAAATCGCGTGAGGCCAATAGATGTTGAAGATGATATATCTATTATATCTGTGGAATCCGATGAAGACTTAAAGGAAGCAACTGGCCCAACAGGCACGGTCATGTCTTTTCACAACGTCAGTTATAGCGTTGATGTGAAAAGTGGATGTCTTCACTCAAACTCGAAAAGAATCTTACACAGTATCAGGTAAATCAGTTAACCCAAGTTGTGGCAGTTCAAAGTTATTTGTAATGAAACACATTTTTCTCCTTCATTCATAAAATTATTTTGCTTTCACAGTGGGATAATGAAGCCAGGTGTGAATGCAATTATGGGTCCAACTGGAAGTGGAAAGTCATCGTAAGTGTTTTAGTTAAGCCTCGATACGGAGAGAAAGTGAATTAAAGTAAATAAGATGCTGGCCTAGGAAAACAGTTTACAGAATTTCAATAAGACACCCTATTAAGGCAGTAATACATCAATTTTTACAAGGCTACTGGATACACTTGCTGGAAGAAAAGATCCAAATGGCTTGTCTGGATTGGTTTTGGTTGATGGAAGACCTCTGCCTTCAAACTTTAAGCGTACTAGTGGATACGTTGTCCAGGTCAGTATTAATTCCAAAGTCATTGTTGTGCCAGACCATTATGTATTGTAGTGTCTGTGCATGTGTTACCGACCAGTTATTATCGAATCATGGCAGAGATCATGCCATCTTTAACCCTCTTTATGTACATAAGGAATAATTGCACTCATAAGAAACTCCGAAATGTCTCAAGACTTTAGCACTGTATAAAACAGTAGGATATCTTAACAGGAGGATATATTTTTGGGCACACTGACTGTTCGGGAATATCTGTGGTTTTCGGCAAATCTCCGGCTATCCAACTCCATCTCGAACGATGTGAAAAGCAAACGAATTGACGAGATTCTCCATGATCTTGGTCTTACTGGTTGCGCCGATACCATGGTATTAATAACCCTATATCGCTACCAAAATATTTCACAGCTGACTTTCGAGAAGTCACGTAGGAAAAGGCAGAAAATTCACGCGATATTTAGACGATTTGATGTGCGATCGCCTGGTTTTGACTTCTAACCTAGTGCCTCTTAACCTTTTTAACTCGCGATTCACTTTTACTGATAAACTTTTTTACAGACCAACTTCGTTGCGACAACATTGTTTTATATGCGCGAAAGCCTTTAGATTTATAAAAAATTGTGTTGTACATTCGGATAAACCTTAATTTGTACCCGACTTCTGCGGGCATTGCTCGGGAAAAAACACAAAAACCCAGATAAAGAAACTAACAACCTCACACTGAAAGTTACAAGATTAACATGACCATTAGGCGTTGTTGTCGTTTATTACCATAATCATGCCCTGCCAAATGATCAGATAGCCCAAAAAGGAAGCAGGCATCGATACTAACGTTATCTTTACCTATACTACCTTGCGGCTGGAAAACTTAAACACCTATGTTCCTTACGTTATAAAACCTGCTTATTTGTCTACATCTCCTTTGGTAGATTGGCAACGAGATGATCAGAGGAGTGTCAGGTGGTGAGAAGAAACGAGCATCGATCGGAATGGAACTCGTCACTTCCCCATCCGTTCTCTTCCTCGACGAACCAACCACCGGCCTTGACGCTTCCACCGCAAACGCCGTAATGGTCTTGCTTAAAAGGTCTAAGGTTTTTGCTAATATTTACTTACTCTTAACTCTTTATTTTCTGATATTGACCCTTCGTTGATCTTGTTTTGCATTATAACCTGCAGCAAATGCATTTACAGATTAGCAAACCTAGGCCATACGATTATCCTTTCCATCCACCAACCTCGATATTCCATCTTTCGTTTGTTCGATAACATCACGCTTCTTTCGCTGGGACATCTAGTTTACCACGGAAGTTACGATAAAACACTGTCTTACTTTAAACATCTAGGTCAGTGAAAGGCTGCTATTTAACCTTTGTTGTAACAGTAAGATCCGATACAAACAGTTTGTAATTATTGCATTGTCAAGTCGGAAACGGTTGTCATACATGCTTACTGGAATAACCGAACAAAAACCTTACAACAAACATTTTCATCTCATGACAGGTTACAAGCTTGAGAAACACAACAATCCAGCTGATTTCCTCCTTGACATCATTAACAGCGATTCAACTGCCGTCGCTGCAACCAACCAAGAAGATGCAAATATCCAGTTATTTCAGCGTATTGTTTGTTTTGGCATGATAACGCAAACCATGCACTGGTTTGCAAACCAAATATTTCGTAGTGTTTCAAACAGGGCCGATATGAATTAGAGAACAGGTACATTGTTTAGGGTCCCGCTAGCTAGAAGGGGTCCATGACCGAAGGACCGCTTAAAAGTAGTGTACTTAAATAGAGCTAAATACAGTGGCGTATTTCTATCCGTTGGCTATTACAATTAATTTGAAAAGGTGATATATTATTATCAACCCATTCGTTCACTGGGTCCACATACGCAGAGCCCCCCAATAAGTTTGTGCAGCCTGAAAGATTTTTTCGGCTCTTATTGCACAATCCTATCAACCCGGATTTTAGTAGGCTCTCTTACTTTGCTTCGTCCGCTTTTTCGATCAACCATCATTTGTTAAATCAGGATATGCCGAGATTACACAAGAAGAAGCGACGACTTTGGCTCAACAACTTTCTGAAACATTCCAAAACTCAGACATAAAATCTTCCACGGATGCCGAACTCGCTTCGATTCTCAAACAAAACCAAGGTTTGGGAGTTGGTTTTGTAACAAAACTTTTTAGGTTTTGTAACAAAACTTTAGAATGAAACCAAACTTCGACGCTCAGTTTAAGGTCACCACTGTTCATTTTGGACGTGTTAGGCTTTAGATGACGCTACCTGTTTGCCGGCAAATGCAAACTGTCGTGTTGCATTTTCGTAAGTGGTGCACATGATACTACAAGATAATAAAGAGTCAGTGCTTTCTGTCAATCTCAATGCAGCACTTTGAAGTCTAAAAAGCTCATTTTGTTGTTTTTGTCAAATTAATTTCTTCTACAACTGACGCATCTGTTTACACTGCCGCATGTATGTTTAAAGTATTTGGTACTACCAAACATCACAATTTTTCAAGTATATGTTACTGCCAAACATGGTATGTTTTTAAGTATGCGTTACTGCCAAACACAACATGTTTTTTAAGTATTCGTTACTGCCAAACATCTCTGGAATTTACACCCAAAAAACCAAACAAGTTGTTGTGCAATTTGAACAG
>QXVZ01001028.1:0-64143 GCA_008931825.1 Phallusia fumigata
CGTGGGGTAACTGCTGGGGGTATAGGGTAAAGCACATCAAATATTGCACCATAATGACATGTCCCCCCCCCCCCCCCCCCCCCCCCCCATTCGGACATTGTTTAACTATTTGCCCAATTTGGGGGGCTAGTGGGGTAACTGCTGGGGCTATAGGGTAAAAAACATTAATCAATGCACCATAATGACATGTAATACAAACTGTCCAAATTTCATCCAATTCGGACACTGTTTAACTATTTGCCCCATTTTAGGGGGCTAGCGGGGTAACCACTGGGGCTATGGAGTAAAACACATTAAATACTGCACCATAATGACATGTTATACAAACTGTCAAAATTTCATCCAATTCGGACATTGTTTAACTATTTGCCCTATTTTAAGGGGCTAGTTGGGTAACTGCTGGGGCTATAGGGTAAAACACATTAGTTATTGCACCACAATGACATGTTATACAAACTGTCTAAATTTCATTCAATTCGGACACTGTTTAACTATTTGACCCTTTTTAGGGGGCTAGCGGGGTAACCACTGGGTCTATGGGGTTAAACTAAACTCATGACACACCGCCTTGACCATATCTACCAGCTGTAAAAGTTTCATCAAAATCCATCAAACATTTCATGACAAAAGTGCATGGACAAGCTGCAGGGGGAAAAAAAGAAAAAAAAAGAAAAACAAAAAACAAAACAAACAGAGTGAAAACAATGGGGGGCCCCTTTGGGAAGGGGACCCATAATTATGAGCAAACCATTCTGTTTTTGTGAGAAAAATTTCGAGCTGGTATTTATCTACTAAGATTTCCAGATCTGTTTGATCCAGAAAACGATTGCATTTTGATGACAAGCACATTTTACAAAAAGCATTAAAGCATCAAAGTTACTGTATGTGCAGACAGAAATATGGCAAGTAGCAGGATAATTTTTTTAACCCACATAAAAGTATTGCGATGGTAATAGGCAAGGCATGCCAGAAGCCAAGTGACAAACAGACCTTGACAGATAAATAATTGTCAAATCCAGTTGTGTAGCGTAAACAATTAAACAACATGTTTATTTCTGTTATAATGCATGTTTTCATTTAGAAACTCACTTATATCATCAGAAATTGTGTTGTAGGTGCTTAACGTGTCATGACTAATTCCACCTTCATTTCCACCACTTTCATTTGAAATAAACCGAACATCCAAACTTTGCAAACTCCTGCAAACAAGATTTTAAAATGTAGAAAATATGATTAAATATAGCCAATTATACCCTGTAGTTTTTTACAGAATATTTTATTGTACAACAACAATTTGTCAGCTAAAAGTTTTGTTATATTCTTATGTAGGGATGGGCAGTCATTATACACAGTGTGCTGAAAAGAATAAATTTATTGTGAAATGCCAGATGCTCGGCCAATAAAAGAACATTTTATGATTTGACCTATCCTTGCAGCCAAACAATGTGCAGATATTTTATACTGTTGAAAACAATTCCATCTACATTTAAAAATGAAATTTTTATTGACTTACTTTGACTGAATTGCCAATAACTTGATTAACACTCCATCCATTTTCTTCACATCATCAGGTTCTTCTGTTTCTGAAATATAGTTTGTGATTGTGTTGGTTTGTTGTTATTAAATTATTTTCTTTCCTATTTTTTCATAAGAAAGACAATTTGAGGATCGTGATCAATTATAATGAGATTTTAATAGGGATTGGGAAAATAAGTCTTTCTTACATGACAAAACATAAAGCTTCTCATTTTTAATTTGTTTTGTGCCATTTAAACAAATAAACTGTAAAACAAAGTGACTGTACATGCAGCATAAATGTATAATAGCAGCTCAGCATAGATGTACATTAGCAAAAGCTTGGTGATCAACCGAGTTTAATGATCATGGTTTGTTTTGTGTGTTGTGTTTTTCAAGAGCATTCTGGAGCATAAGGGTTTTTGGCAAAAAGAAAAAGTAGCTCAACGTACAAACTTAAATACACTAATTACTAGGGATGGTGCAAGCCATTCAAGTACCGGAATACTTGGTAACTAGCATTGTCATTGCCATTTATGTGTGTACCCGGAATATGCCTGGCTTAGCACCAAGTGTTAAAAAGATGCTTATTGTTCAACCAAACATAATCATTTTTACCCCAACCCTACTAATTACCATCTTGTGACTTGTTTTCATCATCTTCCTCATCAAATGATTCATCAATAACTTTCGGTTTTTCCACAATTTCTTCCACTCCATTGGGTACATTCTTAAACTTGCAAGGTTTCACGTCAACAAAAGCCACACTGAGTAAAGGCGATTTGAGTTGGAACTGCGCCACTGATGCAACTTGTGCTGTTTCATCTTGTACATTTTGCATTTGCATCACATATAGAACCTGTTGTCGGATTAATGTAATGTATTGTAGCAACTGAGTGTCTTATATGGCAGTTGTTAAAATGAAAGGGTGTGCTTTACAAATTGTTTGACATCCAGAAAGTTAGGTGGTCACCAAAGTTTAAAAGACACAAAGAAAAGTTAAAATGTGACTTGGCTGCAGTTTTATGACAAAAATGAAAAATAAAATAAATGTCCAAAAAGTACTTACTGTTACACTAATTAACCCCTTAAAAAATATTGCCAAAATGGGAAAATGCAGTAAACAATTAAAAATTGTTGACAAGGAAAACAAGTTCTTGCCTTTCGATTAATGTCTGTAAGCACAATGTAGTCTGCAGATAAATTAAGAACAAGATTGAGTTCAGGTATTGCATGGGCAGGTGTGGATGGTGCAAACTTGATGAGCTAAAAACAAAACAAAAAAATTTGAGGTCTTTTAGTAGTTAACATTTTTAATAGTTTTTTAACAAGTGAATTAATTTATTTGTTTAAAATAAATAAAACGAGAAATTAAATTTGTAATTAATTATCTAGTACATATGAAATGGCTTTGAAAAGGTTACAGTCAGTGAAGACAAAAAGCAGCACAGTGCTGTGAACCTCACTGAATTAAAATTCACAATTGAACAGTTGGTATTAGGAACAAATAAGTCACTGATGAGGACAACAGTTGAAACTTATTTATAAAATGTATTCACTATTGCACAAACAAATCACCTGCAAACAATCCCAGGAAATGGCACACCACAGTTTCAACTCGCAATTTCTGTCACAGCCAGTCAACAGAAACCTCCAATAGACACTGAAATTCAATAAATGATTTGATATGTGCAAAGTGAGAGTATTTGCTTTTATGTTAACACACAATTTGTTTTTGCACCAAAATAAAAGATAAACCCCAATAAAAACATGCCATTTGTTTGGCAAAATCATGTTATTTATGATATGCAATAGAAATTGCACAAACTGATTGTAATATGCTGTAACTGTAGGTTATAGCTCTCTCATCTGCATCAAGGACCTACGTTTCATGATGATTTTAAAGAATTATAAGGTAGCAAGTGTAGGACCCTAATAATTTTTAAAGAAAACAGCTGATTCTTTTGGCGTTGTTTGGTAATGGAGTAAACTGTACACATACAAGTTTGAAAAATCTACCTTAGTGCAGGTTTTTGTTTATTGTCCACAAATTTCACGGCAGACACAGGTTTGCCATCATGTGGTTTCCAAGAATGTAGGCAACTGCACAGGAAAAAATACATCAAAGTTTATGTGTGAAAATTGTTTTGTTTATTGTAGTTTTCTTACGATGGTGGAGCTGTGTCTTCAATATCAATCTGCCAGAATTTCACATATCCATCATAGCAAGCTGTGGCTAGAACATTTCCGATTGGTGAAAGTTCACAATCACTAATGTCCTGAAATAGGACATGGAATGTTGTGGCCCACAAACAAACAGCCATATGATTTAAGTCAGAAGATAAAAAAAACTCAAAAGTACAATAAAAAAGTACATAGAGTAGAAGATAAAAAGTACAATAGAAGACTTTCATACATTTAATGTGATTTCATGTACCCAGGCAAACAAGATACAATGCAGATAGATTTTGCCATATTGACCTGTTTCTTGTTTGTGCTACTTTGCACAGGCCTGTGCAAGTTATCTTTATGCTTTTGGTAAATAAAACAGTCCTGAGAGCATTTAAATCTACGTAACTTATAGACAAACCACACAAAAATCTGCCATTTGACTCATGCATAAACATGTGCCTAGACAAAATTTAGTAAGCAGAAATTGCCTAACTAGAAAATTATACAAACAATTTACATGGCATGTCTATAAATATATTATATTAGGTGTGTCATAACATTTAAGTGGTAGCACAATCTTTGACAATCATTTAAATCACACGTTTTTATACCTTTCTGGTTTCAGAAGACATTAATGTGGTTTTAATTAAGGATTAACCATCCCATCGTGAATGGTTAACCATTAAACTTTTGTGCCATTAAAAGTCCATTATGCAAATACATTTGGCTGCTAGTAAGCGATTGTAATTTTAACAACAATGGTCTTTATTTTATTCAAACCTTATACCTTGACTTTATTTTGAGCCAATACAATTCATGAAAGTTCCTATGGACTAGTTTAACAATACAGAATGTGCTTGAAACTTAACTTACTGCTTGGTGATCATCAAATGTAACAAAGACTTGTTGAAGCTGAGAACGCTGAACTTTTTCATTTGATTTGGCAGCGACGAAGGCATTGTCTAGATCCCAAACTTCTGCCTTGAATAATAGGAAATGATAAAAACAGGAAAAACACCCTCGGTTAATCTGATATAAGGCATAGAGTATTTCATATTTATAATGGTCCCTTTTACTATATTTTACTTGCAATTCTGCATAGCAGTCAAACTTAACAAAAGACTTTGATTCAAAATTTTCTACATAAAACAGCTAAATTTGCTGGAAGTTGTAGCCTGAACAGATGTCCACAATTACAATATAGGTTGGGTCAATGGAGTCAGAGACAAGGTTGTTTTCAGAAATTTTTAACCAATCAGTTTGTCAAACTTACTATGTGCCCACATGACAAAGCGAGAAGTTTTTGTGTTTCACTGTCCTCGTTTTTTGTCGAGTCGCCAAACGAATTCCCTCCATCCTCTATGCTGCTTCCCTTACTGTCAAAGTTGACACAGGGAATCCATACAACCCTGTAAGTACTTGACTCTGCAGAAGAACCGGACGTTTCTGACTCAATGTGAATCATTTTCTCAGCACTGGATGTTCATTCAATTTTGGGTTAAAGAAAACTAACATTTATATACATTGTGATAGTTGATGAATATCAATGTAGCTTTCTTCACAAATTTTACAAACAAAACTTGTAAAGAGTGGATTCAAGAGAACTACCAGTGAATAAAAAAATACATTTTAGTAAACCTTTTTTTCCCTTTTATTTTGATTTTTTGGGGTTTACAAACAAACATAAAAAGGATACACAATGTTTCCAGACAATTCATTGAGCTGCCAGACAATAAGATTTCCAAATGAGTCAACAGCAGCCACAGTGTTGGAACAAGGTGAGGAGAAGGCGACATCACAAACTACACCAGAAAAGCCCTTCAGCAGAACTCGATCCGATGAGTTGTGTCGATTGATAACTCTGACTGAATGTGCTGTATGGCCTTAGTAATAATAGTGGTTAGTTGTAACAGGATAACATGAGAAAAAACGTGTAAAGAATTGACATTGTTAGGTATTTAAGGAATGAACAACAGAAAATTTCAAATATAAGCATCACAAAACATTCTAATCCAAAATGATTCGAAAAAATTCGTAAGAACTATTCTGTGATATTTTAGAACACAAAAAAATCTTTTATTTGAATTCCAAGGGCTGATTAGCAGTTTCATGATAAGCTTTTTAATCATTAACATTTGAATTGGTTCGATACACAGTAACTGTCAAAAATATGTAAAACCACGTTGAGGAGTATAAAACATATCACCAAAAAATCCACTCAATGTAGTTTACCTTTTATGCTGTATGCAATGTAAGTGTCTGTTACTGAGATGAGACTGCCTGTGTAGTATTTGTGCTCCCAGTCAAATTTGGTAATTGTGCTTACTTTCACCTACAGCAGCAAAACACCTTGTAAGAGCTCATGTTTGTTTACAACTTTTGTAAACATATACACTTTCGACAGGTCCACAAAGACATTTGCATAAGATGATGAAACACTGATGTGGATAAAATATTTGCCAAACGAGAATACAACCATGGTTAAAAAAACAACCAAGCACAATGAAAGTCTTACTTTGTTGCTTGCAGGGACCTCGCTGTCTATTTCTGAGTCAGGACTTGCTACAACAGTGGTCTCTTTGCCATGAAGAAAAGCACTTTGTCCATCCTCCAATTCCTTCATGAAACTAAGTAAAAAGGTTGAATAGGTTTCAGAAAAACGACCACAATAAGGAATTGCAACATTTAGGATTTTATATGCCAGCAAACCTCATGACAAGATAATGACATTTGATTATTAGTATGCTGTATACAGCAAATTTACAGAATTTTTTGAAACTATTTAGACCACAGGCTGGCTTATTACAATCATACATTGTTTGATGGTCAGAGTTGTTTTGGTCGTTAGTGGATGTGTCAGCAGCAGCTGCACATGTGTTTTCCTGTAAAACCATAAAAAAGTGCTAAAGTTTTGTTATATTACCCAATGAACAGATAATATTGGCATGTTACAAGACTTAAACCACCAACAACAAAGTAATTATTTTCGATGAGGACGTGGTTATAAAAATAGGTATTAATCTAACCTAAACATGGAAGAATTAAACAGGTTTTCATGTGAAACGGTGACAGCACTTACCTCCGTGTTAGGCAACGTATCAATAGGAAGTCCATCACCCGATCCGACGTGATTGGTTTGAAGTACTGCGAAAAAGGTATTACAATGATCATGCCATCACAAAACCCTGTTATGAACTTTACTAATAAGGAGTCACACATCGACTAGACAACTATTTTTAAATCAAAATGTGTTGTGACATACGTAAACCTTATCCGAGCAGTGACATTAGTAAATAGGTGACATAAAGTTGATTTGACAAATACAGTTGATATTACATGTTTTTTTCCATTTGAATTGATTTTCTGCCTAAATTTAATGCAAATACTCTGTAAGAACATTGTACCCGAATCAGATGGAGAACTGTTGATTTTTAGCATTTCTTTCAATGTGTTTGCCATGTCCAGATGACTGCCTTCGCCTGAGGACCCATTTACACTTGACATGACAAATATCTCCCAAACCTTATTAAAGCCTAGAAGTTTTAAAAATTTTTTCTAATAATCAAAAAAAATTAAAAAAACATTTTTGTCACAAATTTTCTGTCCCTATTCCTACAAGAAAAAACGCATTGAGATTTAAATGCATTCATAACACAGTTTGCATTTACAGAAGTTCGTTAGAAAGCAAGAAGCACCAAAAGCAAGAAACAATATTTACTAACAAGTAATAAAGTTCAGTATGTCATACGCAGTTTTTAAATGATTTTCTTTTCGTGCCATATAACTATTTTTGCATTTAAGCATTATCTAATTTCACACATTTTCAGTTTACAACAAATGCTATATATATGATATAATCATTAGGTGGTAAGTATGATATTAGCAAGCAAAATTGTACCACATATATCAAAGTGTTGGGCAATGTATCAATAATCTAACAAATGCACAAGTATCCATGTAAAAAATCATACTGAAAAAGTGAAAAAACTAAAAACAAAACAGCGAAGGGAAGTTGAATCATTTTCAAAAAGGTTACAATCATGGGAAAGTACCAGCAACTTTAGTTCAGTGTCATAGATTCATTAACAATAACAAGTTGTTACACAAGTTATTTTGCCCAGAAAATCAGTAAAATGAAAAGTTGTTTAAGATTAAAACACTGTTGAAAGGTTAAAATGCAAAAAAGCAACATGCATACAAAGCAAGTACATGATATCCGTGTCTACAGTGTTTTAAGTACCTTCCACAGGGAGTACCACTAATTATCACCATCCAACATAATAAATATGTTTCTAAAATAAACATTAAAATTCTAAAATGCAATATGATTAAGTATGATTCACTTTGAATTTAGATTGAATATGTGATGTAAAAATGTCACTGTATGTTTAAAAAAGGGGCCAAAAACATTTTTTATCAACATGTCAAACCCTCCTGCTGGCCACAATATAATGTACTGTTATTAATTAATGCAATTGCAAAAGACATGTTATAACTTATCATGTTGTCTGGAATGTAGCCTGGCTTGGCCAGTATCTAGGGAAGTAAACTGAAAGGTAGTTGTGAAAACAGTAGCTGATTTTCAACGTGACAACATCGGCAACGCTCTATAATAAAAGATGGTTACTAAAATTACATTTAAGGGGCTAGACTTTATTCTGCCTTGGAATGCTAACCCTGTGGCCCAGAAAAGCCCAGCACAGTTAGTCAGACAAACTATGGATGATTTGATAAATAAAATACAACTTAATTTTGACCATTGTATGTCAAAGGTCACAACAAGGCAAATGAACAAAACACATTTAAGACACTAAAATGAAGCAGTGACGAAGAAGTAAGAAATTTCCAGCATTAGGCACATACACTTGTTCCTCTCCTAAGGGTTTTTAGGAAAGGATTTGCAATTTACCAGGAAAGTAACAAATTAACTGACTAAGCAAAAGTAACAAATTCAAAAACAAATAAATGTTATTTATATAATGGTGGAACACAGTTATTGCTTTCAGCATGTTTGTACAAGGTTAGTCAGAAAAAATTATTTTTGCAAATTTACTTTTATTAGATATATACCAGTGGTACCACTACAATCTATCGGTACCATGTCACAACAAGCAATCAATACCTTTATCAGAAAGTTTTTTTAAAATGATGTGTTGCAACAGAAGCCAAGATTAGACATGAAACAAAATTGCAAAGCACAACGTTACAAATTTTATCAAAAGTACTTTACCAAAAAGGCCAGATATAGAACAATTTGTTTTCAAAAAGAAGTTAACAATAGAAATCATCAATACAGGATATTGTTCAATGTCAGACGAATCTGGTGGGCACACTTGGCAATGTCATACATTTTGTCCACCATGTCCTGCACAGCACCAACTGCTGGCCATTGCAGGGCTGCTAACTTTGTTGACACTACTGTGTGTTTTAAGGTGTTGCACATATCACTGCAGTGGCTCTGTATTGCATTCTTCACCGAGGGTATATCTACATGCTGGTGAACACAGTCACCAACAAAAACAAGCTTGTGGGCACAGAGAATAACTTGCTTGCTCAGGGCTACAAATGTATGAGGCTGGTTGCCCTTTTCCACTGCGTTGGTAAACTGCTCAATAGAGTTGCTCAGAGAATGTACTAGGTCAGGTACATCTATAGCCAAACTGTTCAAGGCGCTCCTTTCTTTGGAGCTAAGTTTGTTGGTTTCTGATTTCATGATGGTCGGTGACAGCTCCTTATCTAAAGCAAGCAGTTGTGTGCGACGCTTGTTAAGGCCAGATAAACTATCAGGGGTACCTGTGATTTTGTCTGATTCATCCTTATCTTCCAAAGCCACATAGTCATAGTCTTCTAACCATGCATCTTCTCCTGGCATGACTGTTGTAGGAGCAGGACTATTGGTAGTCACACTAGTTTTAGGCACAGATGGCAGCGGACGTGCTTGCAAAGCATGGATTTCATGTGCTGGCCTTTCTTTTTCTGGACTGTTAACTACTGAAGTTGCAGGCTCTGGAGCTTCCACTGACTTCTTAAAAATATGATGTGCATGAGTGTGAACGAATACAGCCATTTGTGCAGCATCATCTGACACAGCCCGTGATGACATAACAAAGCTGTCAACTTCATCTAAAGCCACACCATCATCCATTCCATCTTCAAGGACTAATTTTTCAATATCCCAGCCACCTTCATCTAATTCAGCCAAAGCTCGCTTTAGCATTTCTGCGTCTTCTTCAACAGGGACCAGTAACTTACGTAAACCTGCCTTTACATTTTTTGGTGCTCCCCCTTCTTCGCCATGTTCCCCTGCAGCGAAGGCATTGGCAGTAGCACCCCTGGCAAATGCTATAAAGTGGGTTACAGCCACTAAAACATCAACAAAATTTCTTTGAATATCTGAAACTTTGCCCAAAAAATTTTCTCTTTGTCTCCAGTTTTTCTTCACCATGGTTAGTAGCTTAGACACAGTATCTTCTAAGTTTTTCTTCAACTCTATTAACCGCTCTAGGGCACTGTTTAAGTCCATCCTAAGCTCACTGTACTGCAAAGGGTTGTCATCAATGTAACTGCTGTAGGAATCTTTTGATATTGTTGACAGGCGATTGCTCTTTCTGTCATCCAAATCATTGTTCATTGACAGTCGTTTTAGTAATCCATTTACCACTTCATCGTCAGTGGTCTTCTGCTGGTTTGAATCTCGAGACACCTGTGGAGGTACATCATAAATGTAGTCAACCTGAGCTGGCTGTGGATCTCTTTGAGGAGCTGCCTCAGAGGCAGAAGCAGTAGAAAGAGCATTTATCTCTCTCCTCATTCTTCTCAAACTGTTAAGACCAGAAGGAACATATCGCACAGGTGTTTTAATTGACTGCGGAATGTCATAGACCACATCTGAATCTGTAGACTCCTGTCGGCTGGGGGAATTTCTGGGCTGTGCAAAGTTAACTTTTGGACCACCTCTAGCTACAGATGGAGGAACATCATAGACTTCTTCAGGATGTTGAACATCAATTAAATCAGCACTTGCTACTTCAGGCCTTCTTGGAGGAACATCATACACTTCTTCTGGAGTGAAGTCATTTTGTGTTGGCCCACGGGACACCAATGGAGGTACATCATAAACTTCCATTGGATCTGGAGTACGCCTCATTGCCATCAAGTTGCTTGGGACATTGTATACCTCTTGCTCATCTTCTGGTTGTGCTAATCTGGCCTGAGCAGGAAAGGCAGAAGTTGGGATGTCATAAATTTCCCCATCATCGTTGGCTTGATGAAAGGGACTTGCTCTTGGAACATCGTATATCTCAGTGGGCGATTGTGGCATATAACCATCAACAGTTACTCGTGGCTGTCTTCTGGGAATATCATATTCCTCATCTTCATCATTCTCAACTTGATGTTGAGGACTATTCCAGTGGTGGCTTGGTGGCACATCATAAACATCCTGATCAGGCTCGATTTGTTTATTGTCAAACATTCCTGGTAACAGTCGCAATCTGTTTCCAGGTGCTATGCCTTGCTTGCCATGAAACGAACAAAGCCACCATCCTTCGAGACCAGCCGTGTTTTGTTCGATCACAGTTACCACATCACCACGGTGAAATTCTAGTTCATCTCCACTTTCCGCAAAGTTGTCGAAAACTGCTTTTGCTAACACATTCATTCCAGTCATTTTCAGATATATACCTATTTCATATCTGCTTCATAATAAACAGCTTAACTGATATTAATTTTTTATACACATGGTACAGAAAATTTTTGATAACCAACAACAGGTGCATTTGCGCCATTTTGCTTGGTTGGTGCACCTTTACATCACTTCATGCACCTGCATTGTAGTTGAGTTTAGTCTCACCAAAAGACTGCGAAGAAACAAATTCAGACTAGAGCTCAGTCTGTAAAATGATGGTAGTGGCGGTCGTTATTGCACTACTGTCGAAAGTCCTATTTATTATTTTGAACATAATAATGAAGTTAGAATCACAAACTGCCTGCCTTACTGCTTCTGACATGCAATAAGATGATTCAACACATGTCAAATAAAGGTGGAGATCAGTTTCTATTTCGATCAATTGTATTTGGCCTTTCAGTTAACTAATAAAAGTTGTACATCCCAGACTTAGAGATCAAGGTAATTTTTGATAGACATATGAGGTCAGCATTCAGCAATATGGTTACACCCTATTGCAAAGCACTTTAGTTTTTGGAAATTGAGAAAGAATAAACCCAACTTCCCAGTTTGCAATTCCAATTTCTCGGCAGAAGGCGTTAAAAAAATGCTTTTCATCTTCTTTAATTTACGCCATAACTATAGAGTTAATCACTGTGGACATTTCCTTTTTCCCAAACCGTCAACATTTAAAAGTTCATCACAACAGTTTTCGATAAAGTCCAGCGCTTAAATTCACTCATCACGTTGGTTGCAATGATATAGCAATGATTAACCTAAACTCTAAGTGCTTAAACCTTGAAGTGCTATGGTAAAAGTACTTTCTGTTTTGCTTAATCACCTTCTGCTTAATAAACACCTTCTAGTTCTAAGCCTTACCATACTTCACTCCAAAATAACAAACCCGCACCGGCAAAACTCGTTTAGAGGGGAAGAAAAGTTTCGTTTCAAAGAAAACCTGATTTGTGACGCAAAACTTACCAAGTTTAGAATTTTTCGACCTTATCCGGTTGACATTCGACTAGCAACAGCCTGTAACAACACACTAATGTTCGAGAATGGTCATGTAAAAATACAATTAAATTGTAATCACATGGCTTTGTCATCGTTTTATTCGATTTCAAATTTAAAGATCCTGTGCGAATAATGTTTTCCTTCAAAAAAATCGGTTAGGATCCAGTGGATGATTGCTGCGTGCATATTCATAAATACGAGAAATCGGACGAAATTACGGGGCATAAACGAACTAAAACGGTCTACAAGTAAAAAAGGAACATCAATGTAGCATCGACTGTATGTTATACAAATGTCCATTTAAATGTGGGGCCTGCCTTTGAGTATTACGCAACGTGAATGTTCAGGAAACCCTGTTTCTTGTCCCTTTGCCGCTCTCACATCCTACCCCTTTAAATGTGTATGTTATGTTTAGTGCGTACATATTATATATTTAGAACTATAAAAGTAGATGCAATTAAAAAACAGGAAAAGTTTTTTATCACACGCCAGTTATTAACCATGTGTGGTACGTTGGAAAAACACTAGTTACCCCCAACAAGATGCAGTAGATTAATTTATTATATTTGGTGCTCGTATCGCATATACGACGAGTAAAATTAATGATAAAGATCAGTAAAATATCTTAAAACCCTTGCTTAAAAAATGATCAGATGTAAGTTTTGTTTCTAATCTGTGTGACTGTACAAAAATCCGTAGTGTTGACGACAAACAATTAAGATGCGTACAAAAAATATTGTGCCTTGGGCGCGCTGCATATCGTGTTGTTGCCGTGGGTAACAGTCACTTAATCGCAGACAGGCATTTCCTGTGCAAAAATATTCTATTCACATACATGTCCCCATAAAATGCAAGAACATGCAGAAAACGTGGGATGCGTCTAAAGATTTTCACCAAGCAAACCTGAAAATCCTTTTTTGCCAAACGAACGTCTGTCTGCGATAACGCTACCGTTGCGTGTGTTTAAACTTCCCTTTTTACAGTTCAAATGCGCGTTAAAAAAAATTCAAACCTAACATGCATCTGTTTGTTTCCGCTGTTATTCCATTAGGCGGAACAAAATTGCGTTCATATTGAATTCGCCGTTGTGTTACCTGTTCAATATGCAGTAAACCTCGGTTAAAATCCGAATTTTCTCCTAGTTCGGCTAAAACTAAATGCACAAATGATTTGTATTGTTTTTTTCCAATAAAAAGGCCGTATTTTCTGCTTTAGAAAGGTGCATTCGTACATACTCATTCACAAAAATTTTACTGTTAAGATACTTGCTTTACTGCACTGTGCTCCACGTTCACGGTCCGCTACATTCTACAACATTGCAACATGGTAAACACTTGGCAGACTAACAGCCATTACCGCGCGTATGACGTAACAGTCGTTCGTCACGTTTGTCGTCCGATGCTTTTTGGGTATCGAGTGCGCAAGTTCATAACGTATCAATAAATTCGTTCTTTTTTAAAGGAATTGTGTCATTGCTGGTTCACTAATATATTCCATTGTGTTGATTTTCTGATCAACCACTATCTAGCTAATGTCAGGCGTAAAACAACTAAAACGTTTTGGAAAAAACGTCTTTGCCTAATTCGGACAATTTTGGTGAGCGATTGGCCAAGGTTTACTGTGTGTTACTTTCGTTTTGTCTGTTTTCATTGTTAGTTAAAAAATTTGGTTTAGGTTTGAAAGTTGGCGAATGCAATTTGGATCAAGCAAACGGTTTTTGTTGGTTTAAACGTATAGCAGTATGGGGCCTAAATTTCCTGTTTGGGTTTTCACTTTTGCAACGAAATTGAAACCCACAGCCATGTGCGCTTTTCAGATAACGGACATCTTGTCGGTATATCGTTTACAACCCACTGAAGCTCGTGGTCTAGACTAGAAAAATCCAGCATATGTGCACAAATGCACAATATAGATCTGTGGGATTCTAATCTCAAAATATTTAACTTTGGGATATGTATTTGAAAGTTCTTCTTATCGGGTATTTAAATTCGAAAATAAATGTTGTTAGCAATTAACAGTAAAACCATATAATTTACCTAACCATTTTAGAATTTTCTTCACGAAAACAACAAAATTTATTTTTGCTTCATTTTGCTAAGTTGCTTATAATATATGTGGAATAGTTGTAAAAGCATGCAATAAATGAAAAAAGAGGAAAAACGACACCCTTCCAACGCGCAGAATCATATCTTCACACAAATTGCAAGAAAAAATAGAATACAATTAAAAAACAATTGTTTGATATTATGTGCCCCTCCATATGCGCAACACGGCCAGGTGTGTCGTGATCGACTTTAAGCTAATTGTTTCCGACACAATAGTGGATGTGTCGTGTAAGTCCTTATTCATTGGCGTGTTGTTGTTTGGGGAGTGAAATTCACTGTGTCACAGGTTTCCTGCATGTTAACAAGGATTATTACCGTGTTAATTAGGAAGTACCAAACCTATCGGGAGGACCAAATCAACGCCATGACATCACTGTTTCGACTTGTAGAGCTCCCCGCAACAAATCCCACATGACACACCATTAATAAGTCAGTACGGTCGGCTTGTAAAAAGCATTTCGCATTTGCAATCAACAAAATTTTTGTCTCACGGGCAGCAAACAGCCGTTCCAAGCCTATACGCAGAATGACACTAAACTCTTAATTTATTTGTTCCTTTTCGTTTTGGTAATACATTTTGGACATTGTAACCAACAAAACATTCGATTTTGTCTTCTATTGAGACCTGTAGACAATTGTCGGGTGTGCATGTAGTAAAGCATTGATCCCAGTTAATCTTTTCAATTGCTTCAATATGAAGTGAGGTGCACCGTCGCCGTCGAACGAAAAGTGTTGCAGGAATGACACGCAGACGTCTAAAGAATAAATGTGTTTATGACATACAGCTGTGATTCTCAAACTCTGCGTCGTTTCATTTCTCTAAGGGAGCCGCACCGTTTCGTAGCTTTTTGTTTTTGTATCAATAAACACAATTTTGATAACGATCGTCTTTATTAAATTCTTATCGCTGGTGCGTCGAAAGTCCAACCAACTTTTCTAAAAGCGTCACATCAAAAAAGTATTCTATGCAAAAAATATACAAAACGTTAATCTAACAATAAACTATTTTATTACGAATCGTACATTAAAGGTATTTGATGAATATACTGGCTTGCGATCTTTTCCTAATTTTTACAAAACTACAAACTTACCTGAGAATATTGATGTGGGCTTCTGGAAATGTATTTAATCGGCTTTTGCCTTTTGTGTTGAAGGTATCGCTTGTAATTTTGTCTGTTGTTCCATGCTTCCAAGCCGTTCTTGAAACACCACAACACGAACAAAAAGCCAAAGACCACAACTGCCACCAGCAGAACGATCATAGCGGTTCCATGCATGCTGTAATAGAAAATGTTGTTTAAACATTGTTTTGTCAAAGATTTCACCAACATTAATTGATGTGTGCTATCACTTTTACAGTATCACTTTTACGGACCCCTAGGGGACCGCGGGCCCCACTTTTTGAATCACTGGTTTGTATCGCAGACAAACCAAACTCATATATTTCCTTACTAACAGCGCAAAACTTTCATCCAAAAACTCACTCTTCATGTTTTTCGTTTACTCCCTCGCTGAGCTGAGTGTCGTCTTGGTGCGAGCTCCGTTCAAAATGCATATTTGACATTCTGCTTACTGAAAACAATCTGCAATTTTATTGCCGGGAAGACCTATGGGCAGGAGGTATAAGGTTAGGTTTTTTTACGATAATTTACTACACCCAACTGTTTTTTGAGAAAAAAAAGTATTTTTCATTTATATTTATCCAACAATCTACTGACAGTCACCTTACTTTAAAGGATTTCCGGCGTGTTATCGCCTGTACCGCTATAATCCGTATTCGTCAACATCCGAAATCTCAACAATGGTTATGGTTCATTATTCGATGAATCAATGAAATCGATGTCTTTTTTCACAGCATTACTGTAAAATCAATATTCATTGCTCCTGCGATGCAGTTGACTAGATCTGTGCAAAGTCGATTGACACGTCAACAACGAGTAGAAAATCCAACTTATTTCACATACCTTTGCGATGGCTACTTTTTAATTTTTTTATTTGTCTTTCATTTTTGAGTATCTTGCTACTTGAGAAATACTGTTTGTAAAAATTAACATAGGAAATAAAAATTTACGAGTGACTTTTTTAAAAAAAAACGTTGTTTTCGCAAATGCTATTTGTTTGAATTTTTAAACATAAATTTACCAGTCCCAATATCAACCTAATATTATAATCAAGATTGTCTATTTCCACGATTGGGAAAGCTGTTAAAGCACCAGCTAAATTATATTCTCACACATGCATTGCAGTAACACAGCTTGCTCATGTGATTCTTATCTGCAGACGAACCATGGGTATTTAAGTTATTAAATCCACCCACAAATACCCATGTCACAGTCAGTTCAGCAATTTCGTACACGACTGTTGTTAGGATCATCAAATCAGAAAATATTGTTTGCAGTTGCCAAGCATTTAGGGTTTGTTACGTCATAATAGGCAATAGTAATTACTAAATAGGAATCAACATTAAGCGAATCAGGCATTGCAAAGGGGTAGAATGGAGTGCAGGTCAACACCGGTGTGTCGGAATTTGTTTGATCCAAGCAAACAATCGCAAGACGAGGAAGATTTCCCTGATCCAGATTTGTTGAGAGATTTGCACCAGGATGACATCAGAATTCTGGAAGATTTAATTTTGCGATTTTCAATCGGTAAGTCGTGTTTTTGAATAAAAAAGAAAGATTATTTAAAGATGTCAAACGTATTTATGTAGTTTTACCGGGGGGTCGTTCACATTTGAGTTGAGTTGAGTTAAGTTTGCTTGGTCAAAGAAAACATAGCGATGCAATAGCACTAAATCAAACACCAGACCAAAAATTAGCTGCGCAACGTTAAATCGTTGTGAGACGCAAAAAGGAGCGCAATTGGCGGAGCTAAACCGGAATTTAATCTGATTTGCAAGTCTTTTTGGAAGTCTTTAACTGAATAAAATTGTGTTGTGTCCAGGTAAACCACTTCCTGCTATTACGTTGGACAGATGTATTGACAGTTTTCAGGAAGCACAAGCGTTGCTGCTCCAAGAAAAATATGGTTTTGCGATTGCACGATTCAAAAACATTGTGGAGTTTGCACAGGTTGAGAAACTTTGTTAAATTAATAAAGGGACAGCGAGAAAAAGAAAAATGTCAAATAAGTAGTAATACGATTCAATTTCAAGCTAACTTGTTAAAAACTACTATTATATGACCCCAAATCGACGTACGTGTTACATAACATTGCTATAGTGNGCTTATTTCCCAAAGCACAAAACTTTAGAGCGAATATATGAGAACAACACATAATAACCATGCTAACCGCTAGTTAGGGTAATCGCACAGCGTTCCAAGGTTTGGGGGTTCGAAACCTTGCCACCTCTACTTTATGTAATCTGAGTGGATGTGCCACTTACCTACAGAGTTAAGTTTGAAAGTTGCTCAATGGTTAGCAGAAATTTGACTCACCTGTGTCTGGGAAGTGGTACATCGCGACAAGAAATAACAGCATCCATTTATTGGCAGCCATTCTTTTCAAACACAGCAAATTTTCCAGGCTTATCACCGGCACAGCAATTATGGATTTTTATGTCGTGGTTATTGTTTTGTGCTGGTGACATCAAAAGGCATTAATTAACTAGAAAAATGATGTTTTGATGTCACAATGTTCGGCTCGCATTCTGTTTGGGCTTCACTCCATCCCAAGCAGAAATTTATCTCCGGGCCGTGTCTAAATACGTACGGCGTACCGAACCATTCACGTCAGGCCCGAACATGCCCGCCGTGCCTCAACCTTATTAGTACGCACGGGAGAGGGTTGACATTGAAACACCCCCATACATGGGGCGTTTGTCAGGATCATGTTTGGCCCATCTACGTACCGCACGTACGGCCAAAGAATATATCCTTGTCTGGCACATGTCTGACAGATCCATGTTTTTTGGATCGTTGCGCCCTATTTAAACTAGCATGGTCCGAACACCTGCCTTGTCAGTTTTTTCTTTGGGCTTACCGCACGTGTACCGGCCCTGAAGTTTCCACTCACTCAGTGATAGTTTTTCGAATTTTATTAGTTTAGATGCGAACGAAAAAAAAACGAAATAAATAAATAAACGAAATATACGCTTACTGGACATTCGACACACAGTGATCCGTTGAACTATCGCCGGTATCACCGCCGACTGTTTCAGTGGTGTATGACTTGGATGTGTCATATTGCGAGCGTCGCGCGTTTTTCGTGAAATAATGTTTTCCCGTTGATAAATGTCCATTGTACAAGGCGTTTAAGACTTCGCATCGCTAAACTGAGTTGATCGTGTGTAGCGTGAAAAGCGAAGACACCTGAGGACACAACAAAAACTTAAGTATTTTTTCAGACTGTTCCACAGTTTAAATACTTTCACATGTACAGCTTTCACCACCCATAACTGTATGTTAAAAAATTAAATCCCCTGTAACGAAAATGTATGTGCGTTTCTTACCTAAAAGTGAAGCAAATAGCGCATGCTTTCAGAGGCATGTTTTCTTTCCTCGTCTCGCTGGTCCTTCACCACTGCTGTAAAGTTCTTCGAAGACCATTTATTTCCATTTTAACGACTTTGACCATTCAGTTTTATTCTTAAACACAGAGGGTCACAATTAACAAATAAAACTATAACTTTAAACAAATGAAGGTACAAATTAATTATTAAACGTCTACATTATACTGCCAGTAAATAGGCTTACAAAAGTTAAACAACAGGTGCTTACCGGTTTAGAAATGCACAAGTCCATGTCCAGCACCGGGGAATACTTAGATGCATAGCAGTAGCAGTAGCCTAATATTTATACCAATTTGTGTACTTCAAAAACAAACATAATCGATTAACCAACGTTTACATGCTGCCTCTAGAACTTTCGCTATCGAACACAAGGCAGTCATGCAGCCAGGTCACACCACGCACTGCCCGATTTCTTTTTTCACCGTCCTTTAGCCAATAACAGCGTGGAACTTGAGCGCGCCTTTGTTTAAAAGTTAGACAACGGCGCGAAAAGGGAGAGCAAAACTTCAAGGGCATGATTGATCGACGTGTCAAAATACCGCGATAGTCGGCATCGGCTCCCAACGGGGTGCGTCCATTACGCTCGAAGCTTAACTCCTTCAGTAGAAAATAGTCTAGTAACTAAAAACAAGTTGGGCGTACTAATCATGCAATTTCTCCAAAATGACAGCTTAAACCCACGAAAATTTTAATTGTTCGTTGTGGAAGTACATGTTTTGTGCCAAAGTGACGTAATACACGATAGTACTACATTAACAAATGTGGTTTTTAATTAAAGTCGAAGACTATATAGCCCAAATATTTTGTCAACCCAAAATAGAATAGTATCCTATGTTGGTTCACAAGTCTTAACACAAAAAACGTGCAACTGATAAATAAAATATTACGTCACAACTCGAAACCTTACTTATAAAAATAACAAAGATTCAGTTTCGCGCAGTTCACAAATAACTCTTCGAACACCGTGCATAATCGTACCGTGGCCAAACTTGGTATTTCCTATCATAAACCTTTGCACCAGACCGCCATTGATTTTCGGACAAACGCGGTGTATGGTTTTTCCGAGTAAGGGCCAGGCACGGAAATACCATCGACAAACCTTACTTACATGCAAGGGAGTACTGTGGGGGCGCCGACCATCGGCCGGTCAGTACATACACCAGAGATTATCGTTGGTGAAAGACAAACGGCCTGGCATAAGTGGTAGATAATTTCTGATTGGGATACGTCAATATAACTTGTTTACAAAAAGAGGGTTAGAACTAAATACCAACCATAATTATCTGCCAAACGTCAACTTTTTTGCATTATTTTTAAATTTTGGCCACATGCCTACTCTCCCAACAATGAGAATTTTGGGTTTGCAACAAGCAAGTGGTACATCTACAATTCGCAGAGTTTGCCATTTGACAACACAACCGAGGCAATTCCAGTGGGAGGAACAGTTTTTGCGCGGGGTCTTGCTCACGAACGAATTGCATTCTGTCAACTTCGCATGGACAACGCAGTACTATGCTTGAAACACGCACACAGGTCAGTAAAAATAAGCAAGTCTTTTAATTTATTAGTCTTTTAATTTCGTTAAGGTACTGTAGTGAGCAAGAACTTTATTTCGACAAAATTTCTGCGAAATTTCTTGTGATATAAACATTTAGTGCTCAATGATACTTTTAAATTCGAAAAAGAAAATGAAACAAACTCCGGGAAGGCAAAACTTATTTGTCACGGAACTAGCATATTAAATTTTAACGCGTCTACAACAAAACATAAACACTGTGAAAAGAAAAAACACGTAAATGTTTGTGTCATTAGGATTTTGTCATTGGTTTTAACGTCGGTTTTTGTCATTTATGAACAATATAAATAATTTTCTAATGTGCAGATCAATTGTCGAAACCCCGCATTCGACGCTTCCCCATCTTTGGCGAGCAATCGGCCACAGGAGGCGACATTGCACGCACGAGGCGCTAAAGAGTCTCACAGTGTTCGCGGCGATCAGTGAAATAAATCCTGACGATTGTCACTATGCCGAGCACGAACAGTGCGTCATAAACAAATATTGGAGAATAATCTTTGATGACGCCCGAACAGAAATGCCAAATATGAAGGTGAAATGTGTGGCATGCTATAAGTATTGCATTTTTTGCATTCTCTACTTCGCAGTTTCTCAAAATCACTTGTTTCCTCCCAATTGATTTGATAGACGTTTTTCATGGAAATACGTCATCTTGCACACTTGGATAACACAGAGCAGGCGGAGGCGATGTCGGAAATGATACTTGATGTTCACCCGACATATAACGCACTCATCCATTCAGGTAGTCCATATTGGCTAAACAAAAGAATTTTAGTGGGATCCCATTTTACAGGCGACCTGATAGTGTGCGCAGTGGGAAAGTTGTGATTTTTTTGTCCGTTGTTTACGTGACTTGCAACTGAAATATTTCATTGCACTAAATCAGCTCAGTCTGCCTTGGATTTATACTCGGTTCTGGAGTTTTGGGTCGAGTTTGCGTTCCTTACCTTCTAAATGGAAGCACAGGCCCACTAACCGAATATCGAAAACAAAGGGTTGGCTCGTCTGGCATGTCCTTATGTGCCGTGACAGCACTTATCCATGGGATTATTATTTGATGAAAAACCACTGATATCAATCCGATTGCTACTTCTCATACAATTGAAATGGTCCAAAAACATTTATACATGGTTTCTCTCTTGCGTCTAAAGGTTTTTCTGGCTCTAAGCTGAAAAACTTCGATTTTTAATAGACGCAAATTCTATTCACTGCGTTCCGGAAGAGGGAGATTCAACTTCATATTTTTGTTCAACCTCTCACCATCGGCAAGCATTCAGTTTCCGAGATCCCGAACTCGCTGCAAGATATTTTGCGAAACTCCCAAATAATGTCGGATACGATGCAGAAGAAGACCAGACTTTCCACTGCGATTCAGCAGCCGTGCGGGAAATTTGGGAAGCTTCGAGCTTTATTAACAGCACAAACCCGAAGGTCAAACAACATTTTGATTGTACCATATATTTTAACTTTGAGTATGGCCACACAACACTGCAACTAAAAGTGTAGCCTTCCAAAAAATAGTTTTATTTTTCTTTATTTCAAGGCTAACCTATGCCTTGTGTGCTATTTAGCTATTTTGCAGGGATAACCTACCTTTATAAACATAGAATTATTATGTTTTTTGCGGGGAAGGGGGCATGGCCCCTCTTGCCCCACTTGACTAATCCAATGAGTGCAACGTTACATAAAATTCTTTCAACTTTGTTTATCTGGTTTATAAAAGGTAAGTCTTGAGTCGGGAAAGTCGATAAGCGAACACATTCACTACTGCATGGCGTTGGTAGAAGAGCAGGAGTGGTACGAAGTCTTACTCGAGCTCGGAAGCATACAAGCTGACCTGTCCATCTTTTCGCTGTTGTCCGAGCGGGAGTGGACGCCGCGCCACGAATCAGAGGTGGACGAAACCACGAACAGAGTGACAGACATTGTGCAACTCATCGAACGCGGATTGAAAGAAACGTCCGAGGCCAATAGCCAAATACGTAAGTTAATGCATTATGCTTCGACAAGAGACAGGCATAATAGTTTTAGGTCTGTGAAAACGCTGCAAAATGTACTCGTTTGTGTTTTCCTGACCAAGGAACTTAAGCCACTTTGCTCCATCCCAATGGAATACAAAGACTTAATCCCACTTTTAGTCATCACCTTGTCGACAAAAATCAAACAAAAAAATGACACAACAAACAACAGTAGGGCGGGTAGCTCGATGGTAGATTTATTGCCAGCACAGCGCATTTAGATAGACGTTGTTCCGCCTACCGAGGGTGAAAAAAGGACGAAATAAACAAACGTGACGAATATACATACAATTTTTGGTTATCAATTACTGGAGGGAGTAACCGAGCACTCATGAGTTTCGCACACACACTTGCGAGTTGCGACACCAGGCATCTGACTGAAAGGGAATTTTGCGTGAATATATTTGGCGTGGCGTGATGGTACATAGGAGTCGGTCACGCGGTTCAATTCAATCAACTTCCCCAGTCACATGACACTCTCGGATGACCGGCAGTAACCTCAAATTGCGACTTACCGCTAATTGTGGTGTTTGTCATTTCGAAAAAAGGACTGCCAAGATTTCACCAGTGCTGCTTTAAGGATGACAGTAAAGTTTGCATTAATAGCGTTATCGAATTGTACGAATCGTAGCGTCATTGAATTGTTGATAACGAGCATGCCATCTATATATATATAATTGTTTACTTAAATCTTCACAGTAAGTGGGACAAAGAGCAACTCGTGTTGCATTTATTGAAGCGAAAACCAAGACAATAAAACGTAGGAAAAGCTCAGCCTTTCCGGTGGCATTTACCAGTAGCCATTTCGTTTCTGAATTACAAGAATAGAGTGGAACAAACAATGTGACGCCAGCAATAATGAAATCTTGACATCCCAACAATCACATTGTCCTTTACGTGCAAAAACTTGCTATCTGTCCAAAGAAACCAAATAAAGGTGGCCGCCAAGGTATTCCTGGTCAGACGTTCAGCCAGACTTCTAGGTCAAGGGGTGAACACTTCGTTACGTCAAACATTGGTAGCCGACTTACGCGTGTGGACCTGTTTCTGCAGTATCACTTAAATCGACTTATAAGACAAGCGCAACAACAGCAGCTAAAAACGTTACATTATTTGTTTAATGGATACAATGACATGCACTGGTCAAGTTCCCGGGGAATAAAGAAGCCCCTTTGTTGTGTTAAAATCTAGTACGCAATAAACGATGTACTCACATCACTACATTCGACACAATGCACGAAGCACGTCTTGTGTCAACAGACCAAACCGTTCTCTGGCTCGAAGAGTGCGAGCGACGATTTCGATCGGGCAAATGTAAACAATCACCGCTTCGAGACGCCGTGATTAGGCGCAGGAAGAAAACAAAAAGCCGGGGTCGAAAAGTGAAGTCGTCGCTGAAAGCTTGAAAGGCCAGACTTGCTCTAAAATCATCTAATCTTTGCCCCAAGGCTTTTGGTACATGCAAACTTTTTTCCTTTCTGTACACAGCAGATGGTGATCGTTTAAGAGATAATTATTCTTTTTTGTTTTATTTTACAATGCCACATAAACAAGTTAGTCTAACGAACACTTGTATATTTTCATGTTGGTTGTGGATAGACGAAATACACTTGTGTCGATACTACTATTTGGCGTCTTTTTGCCACTGTAAGTAATGTGCGTTAAAAAGGGGCCTAACTTTAATACCCTATGTACACAATACATGGCGAACAAATTTATGTTCCGGAAATGGTCTAACCCACGTGACTTCGTGGAAAACAGTTCGTTTCCCGGTGAAATTAACAAGCTATAATTAAGGCATCGATTTTGCAAAGCGCATAATACACAAGGAATACACAGTGTATTTGGCTCTGTGGCATTCATTTTCATTCTTGTTAATTTTAACTGAAACAACAGTTTGTGCTACAACAGGGCGCGCCAGGCCTGCAAGTTACTAAAGTACGAAAGCCCACTCATTTGTACGACGCCTAAAAATGCGCAAGACAAACAATCACTGAGAAAAACACTGGAAAGAAAACACAAGTAAAACCGCGCCTAAATTTTCCTACTCTGCGCTTGAGGGATAACACGAGAAATTAAAAAGTGCACGAAGATGCATAAAAACACGTTTAATGCATGACAGGCCATGCTTGGACTGTCTGTAACTCACCAGGCTGACAATAACATAAACAATGTTGTGCACTGTATGATTGGAGAACCTTCTTTTTCCGCATCTACACATTAGGCTGAGTCATAAACCAAACTCTTATCATACACAATTGAGAGGGTTCACTTTGTGATTAGTGTTATCTCAGTTTGGAAAAAAATGACCCAGAACTTCTTGAACTACACATCCGCATGAGTATGGGGTTGACATTTGGACTGATTTCTCTAATGTACGGGTTGATCGCATGGGGAAAGTTCTGGGTTAGCTTGAGTGAGAGGGTGATATGGCGGTAATCTCAACAGCGTGAATAAAGAAACGTTACCGGAGTACCACGTTTTTTAAATAAGAGTGTAAAGTGGAGTTCCAAAGGATTTTTACGTGAGAATTGCCGGGCATTTCAAAGTTGTACACGGGCTGCGTTTGTGATTGTCGCCATTTGAGACAAGCTGATCCGCTCCATATGTTCACTGTGCCGTCACCACTTCCGTCTACCAGACTTGGCGAGTCATCAGGAAAAAGATCTTCGTCGTATATCAACGTCTAAAGCAAAAAAGTCATCATAATTACAACATAACCCCCATGTGTTATACAGTGGTTGTATCGATCGTTTCAGGCAACAAACAACATGCTGGGTGACTAAGTTCATTCGAACATACGATATAGCAAAGTAAATTACAGCCTAAAAAACACAGTTAACGCAATTGGAAAAACACTAACCTCGGCTGTTGGGACTTGACTGGAATACACACAATGCACTGGAACAGAAGGCGCTTGCAAGGAGCCGAGCGCCATTCCGTTATCTTTCCACAGCTCGTAGCACCACTCGCAGCCAATTCTCTTGAACAGACTCTCGTAGTTGTGCACAGTGTAATTGCGCTTGAAAGTTACCACCACCGTCTTTTTGTTTTTCGGCCAAAGGTCTGGACGTGGAAACATGAAAGGGAATGCAGGGGCTGTCCGCACAGCGTCGCGCAATTTCAGCCTCGGCAAAGCCCAGTCGTGACCTTCGGTCTCTCCTGAGCAAATACATGTAGGTAAAAGCCTGCCCTTCTGCAAATATTGCCACACTGACTGGTGTGTCCAAGATTGCTTGGCGATCTGCTTTTGCAAGACTATTTGATCAAGCAGACACTCCAGCCCTACCCAGCGTTAACACTTCGTTTTAAACTACAAGTGAGCTGCTTATATAATCATAAAGTCAAACATGTTTTATAATGACAGCTAAACAAATTTGCAGCTCAGTAACTCTAAACATCCGCTTCTGGGCTAAACTTGCATTGCAAGATTTTCCTCATTTGGAACAGAAAACACAAATTTTGCACTGGTCTGCATTGTCAACGTCTGAACATCGAAATGTTTGTCATGCATAAAACTCATTTCATACCTGACATAACAGCTTTTAGGGCCTTCACTGAGCCAAGGTAGGGGCCGCATATTGATACAAAACTGTCAATGAACTTATTCTTCCAGGTTGCAGGTTGATTTTTGAGCCAGTAATATATAAACATGTTCCCCATGCTATGTCCAAGAATGACAACTTTCTGATTATTGTTGTTATAGTAAGCTGATTCAACAAGTGCAGTCAAGTTCTTGAGGAAAAGTTTGTGTTGGGCTGAAAAAAAACATTGTTATTCATCAACCTTACTAATATCTTTAACTACAACCTAATGTTTGATTACTTACATATGTTATATGCATGATGCAACATGGGAAAATTACATCGCAAGATATTGTTCTGATTAGTGTCAAAGTCAATCAACTCTTTTATAAAGACACAACTCAAAAGTTAACAAACCTGGAGCCAGTCTCCAATCAAATGGAGCCCCATACAGATCTTTATCTCTGGTGTATCCCCACGTATTTGCCAAATGTGCAACCAACGGCTCAAAGTAGACACTTCCTGTAATATATTTAACAGATAACATATACAGTATGACAAACGGAAACAAAATAAACGCAAATTGTACAATACCAACCTATTGCATATTTATCTGTGTCCAAATATTCGAAGCCTTCAGTGGAACCAAACCTTGGTACACGGGTTTGTACACCATCATTGTTTTTAACTTGCCTTGTTTTGTTGTTATAGATCATTCTGAAAATGTGGCAACATAAATTCTTGTATCATTGTATATTTAAGAAACACCCTAACAAAATATTTAGGATCAATTTCAGATGCTGTAGATATGGTTCCATACAGTGTGATCCACCCTGGTTGGTAAGCTATCACTATGATAAAAAGCACAAGTACTCTGCTACATAATCAAAATATTTTGTAATCTTGTCATACATGTAATGTCAGTTGAATTTAGGAATAATAATTTACAAACCGAATGTTGTCGACCCAGCAATCCACAATCTCTGGAAGGAATTGCTCGAGATTAAGCCACAAGCTGTACCAGTCCGCATGCTTTGCACATAAAATGTGAGGTACACTCGGTTTGTCAAGCTTTGCCTTCAGCTGAGTGCCTAGGACTCCTGGAACTGTACAAAAAACAAGTTGTTGTATGCCTACGTTCCACTGAATACCACAATAAAAAGTTGTTTCACAAGAAACAGTTTAAATGAGGAACTGACTATGCCGATTTGGGCAACACATATATATACTGTATTTATAAGTTTTATACCCACTGATTCTGTGAGCAATTAAGACTGTTCTCTTAAATTTTGAGAAGAAAAGTCAGTTATTGCTTGTGGAGAAAAATTTGAATGTATATCTGATGTGTTTTTAGAAGCAAGGCTGACAACAGATGGTGGACAGGTACAAAGAAAATGTGTTGTCAATTACTTTTTAACTGGTTATTTTAAAGACATGACATATATTGAAAGTACGCCATATTAACCAATGTCAATGATCACATAAATTTATACAAGATGTTTGTAGATGAGCAGAATAACTAGTGTACTTCTCTCCTTGTTGACAAAACGGCGTTTCTTCATTGATACACTTTTTGTGTTTGCCTTGTCTGTAGTTAGATTAAACCTAGACAAGCGTCTTACCCATCACAACAGGCTTTCGCTTGAAGCAGTCACTGCCAGCACACCCAGCTGCATGTTTCCAGCCGAGAGGCTTCTCGAACTGTAGGATCTGTTCTGAGACGTTTACCACACAACACAAAATTACACAGAAAAGAACAGATGGTTTTGTTTTGTTGCCCATTAACATACGTGGTAATCTAAACAGGCTGCTCCGAATCTTACTAAAACCTAAAAACGAGATGAACATTAGCTAACATTAAATTCAACGTTCCATCAGCGTCTGTGTTTACATTTGCAACAAACAACTAGTCTGTTACACAACAAAGCGACAACTGAAATTTGACCGACAGTAACCCACGTCTCGCATGAGTGGCGGTGTTTTGACCATCCTCGCTCTCAACCAATCCAGAAGGTCTGTCTGTTACGCAACTTGCTTTTTTCCTTTGTCTCGAACTTGCGCACAGTTCACGCGCCTTTTTCATCAAAGATTTTTGAAACTTTCGGGCAGGTCTGCATAACTTCAAAACAGCACAAGCATGGGCGCCGCCAGAAAAGTTTCCGAGGGGGATAAATCCCAGTACATACATGCACACATAGACAGTTTTCGGTTTTAAAAAACAAAAGTAATTAATAAAGTACTATTTTCGGGATTTCAGTTGCCTCTGCGTACCGGCGCCCATGACCAAACGTCCCCCAACAACGTGTCTTATTTATTACAACGGCAGTTGCATGGCCGAATCAAGACCCTTACAGGCACTTAGGTACAAAAAGGAAATTCAAATTAGTGCCCCAACATGCCACAAAACGTAGATTTCAGTAACGTCATAACTAACGTGCCACAAAAATAAATAGGCAAGTAATGGAAAACAGTAATTTTGTTCAAATGTATACAAAGTTGCAAATGCATGCAAAATCACCACCACGACAAAAAACAAACCGTTAAAGACTATTTCGGCTTAATTGGTATAGTTATGAAGGTCTAGTTAAGCGACAAAACACCACGATTGCGTTTTATCGTACTATACCGTTTAATGCTCTTATTTACATCCCAATTAATAAAGAGAAAAATTGTTTTGTTTAGAAACGGAAGAATATATAGAAGTACAAGTACTATAACTGGGTCTTAAAACCTCAACTTACATTTTCTAACATATGGTAACAACCCGTCATCAACCACATCTCCTTTACATTTCGCCTGACATACGAGAAAAATTAAAACGCGCGCTTACACTGTAATTTCAAAATCTAGAAAAGTTCACATAACAATTTTAAATGCCACCATACCGGCGATTAATGAATTGCACACATTAAGCGTTAATTGAACAGGAAAAAACGTTGGGCATGTTTGCATTTTCTTCGAGACTACGCTGTTGTTGCCACATTTTAGCATAAACTCCATCGAGACGAATCAAATCATCATGCCTGCAAAACAAACCAGAACGTACATCTTAAAGTTGGTGTTTTCAGACGCAAATGAAAACAAGCGGGTGGGGAAAATTAGGAACCCTTGCTTCGGCCAGTGTAGCATATCAACTGAACTTACTTTACAGGGTCTTCAGTGCCTTGGTAAAACGTCATTAAAGAAATGGGGTACAAAAGACTGAGTGAGCACGGAAAGTCGCCTGGTTTACATTAGTAATTAGCCCAAATAAATTGACTGTTGGTACAACCTGCGCGTTGTCCTTTAAAAGATACGTACTTGCCGCGTTCGACGATTTCCCCTTGATGAAGAACTAGTATACAGTCAGAATCGACAGCCACCGACAAGTTGTGGGTTGCAATTAACACCGTCTTTCCACTGCATGTTTCATGAACTGATTGTAGCATCTTTGCTGCAGCGATGTTTTCAAGATTTGAAGTGGGCTATAAAATGTTAACTTGGACTGTTGTTCGGAATGCAAAAGTTGAAACAAAACAAAAATACGTTTTGTGGAGAAGGACACAAGAACTGATTTGAAGAGTACCTTATCTCAAAACATAAACGCCAGAGAACTTGAATAAAGTAAATACATTTTATTGCATCTACATTAACGTTTCGACAATCGTTGTTGTCATCATTAGTGCATTCAACAGCGATTCTCGAAACGTTTGAAAATTCATTTCATTTCTAAATAAAGTTTGGACAGGTTGTACATGGGGTCATTTCTTTTTCTTCCTTCACTAAACTTTAAAAAAGTTTATGGTTAGGGACCAGCTAGAAACCATTTTAGCTATTGGCTTGTTACTTGACTATTTTTCGTTCTATTAAATTTTCTTCTTGAACGACTTTTCTTCCCCATTTTGAAGCAAAGAGCTTATGTTTGAAACCTTCCAAAATAGCATTGGTGCGCGCTTTATAAATCTACGAGTTATATTTATGAACGTGCGTTGGCGCATAAGAATTATAACTGCATTATTTTAAAGTTGTCATGAACTTTTTACAAATATTTTTACTGTGAAGTTTTGGTGTGAATTAAACAAACATTCAGCGATGAAGCCCACTGAACTAAAAAAGTTTGTCTCTTTACTAAGTAGAGCAGTTTTTTTCAAAAACGTTTACGATTTTTTTTGTAAATGTAATAATCTGTTCTATCAAGCAAAGTCTGAAACGCTTTGTACCTCGTCGAACACAAGAATATTTGGGTCCTTCATGACAACTCGTGCAACGGCAATTCGTTGTCTTTCTCCGCCACTCAAGTTCATTCCTCTTTCGCCAACATCGGTTGCGTATTGATCAGGCATGTCCAAAACACGATGGTGAATGCCAGCCACGTTAGCGGCCTCAGTGACCTCCTCATGGGTTGCATTCACTCCATATGTAATGTTGCTCCTTGTGAAAAAAATAATCCAACTATTGTCAACTGTCAGAAAAAAAAAGATTTTTATGGTCTCTTACATTACATCGCCACTGAAAAGAACACAATCTTGTGGCACAAGACCAATCGTATTGCGAACCGAACTTTGTTGCACAGCTTTGATTTCGCTTCCGTTTAACCGGATGGTCCCGGAGTTTGAATCAAAAAGTCTAAGCAGAAGTCGAATAATAGTGGTTTTTCCAGATCCAGAAGTTCCAACCTAAAAAGCAAGGCTGAAATCACACGCACGTTTAACTTCCCAACTCGAATATCTGTGCTTATATTAGTCAAAAAATTCGAATATCTGTGCTTATACTAGTTAAAAAAAATTCGAGTGTAGGTAAACTTCTTACCAATGCAGCTGTTTGTCCTGCATTGATAGTGAAAGTAACATGATTTAAAACAGGTTTTCGAGGTAAATAGCTAAAACAAACATCATCGAATTCAATAGACTTTGCGTCGGAGTGAAGTGCAACAGCATCTTCTATGTCCGTTAAATCTCTTTTCTGCAACATATTTTTTCAGTTTTTGCTGGCAAGTTTCACCAAACAGTAAGTCCCACATGAAACATATGTATCCAAACCTCATTAAACAAATCCAAAATGTTTTCCAAGTTTATGAAATCGTTTTGAATTTCCAAGTAATAGTGTCCAAAGGAGCCAAGTGGTTTATACAACTGAGCAATGTATGTTTCACACAATATAAAGTCCCCAACCTACAAGCATGTATAACAGGTGCTTTGTTGTCAAGATGTCTAGTTTCTATCTAGAAGTCTGACTTTCATCATGCCGCCGTTGCATGTAAACCATAACCAAGTAAAAAAAGATGTAATATTCACAATATAATTTGACATTGTGTTCTATCCCATGACATTATTGTTTCTACAGGCCGAAATGCTTGGGTCCCTACACAAACAAAATTTTAGTTCACCAATTTTTTCGATACATGTCAAAAATTGTAGGGCAAGGTAAATATATGACAACTGCCCCATGTCAACAGCTATCATCTGTTTGAGTGTCATTCGATTCCACCAAGTAGTTAATGATCTGATGGAAAACTTTACTTTCATACCACTACAAACACATTTCCATGACCATATGTACATGAGTAACCCCCCTCACAAAAAGTTTACCTGTCAAAACACCTTAAATTCACAGAATCATGAAGTTATTAATTACATGTTATACTAAATGAATATCTTCTACATACCTGCAATGTTCCATCCAAAACATATTTTCCACACAAAAGTGTTATTCCAGCCAAACCGGCATATATAATTAGTGTTTGCACAGTTTGCAGTAGCTGTTTACTCCATAGCTTGGTAAACTCTGATACCTGCATGTAGAGAAGTATAACAATATTGTTGTCAAAATTTCGTGTAAGAACGGTGTACATCTTCAGGATAAATACAAGATTAATAAGACCATGACAACCAAATTAATTTTAAAATCCATTTTTCTAACCTGAAAATCCTCTACAGCTTTATGAAATTTTTGTGTTTCAAAATCTTCTGTCGAAAAACATTTAACCTTGAAAAAAAATTTATGTCTCCAAAAAATATAAATTAAACGTATTTCAAAACATACACTTACTGTTGCAAAGTTAAGTAAAGAGTCATAAGCAATGTGCTTTGCCTTGTTATCTTTCAGATTCATTCTTCGTTGAAACTTTGTCTTCCACTCTATTATCCACACAGATGAAACTGAAAAAAAATTGGTATAAAGCAAATGACCTCCCAAAATTCAATATGTCATGTTTACCTGCATAAACAGTAATCCAAACAAACATCAGCAAACCGAACCAATAATTAAAATATCTTGCAAAATATACTATCGCAATTATGCAATCAAACAGTGATGGCAAAAGTTGAAACATTATCACTAAAAGCAATTTGGCAATGCTAGTTACTCCTCGCTGCATTGATTCCATTACTTCACCAATATTGTGGTTGAGATGCCATTTAGTGGACAGTGAATGCAAATGTCCAAAAAGCTTTACCTAATTGACAGCAACAAATAAAACATTTCTGTCAAAAAACATTTGGAAATTTATAAAAATCTAAATGTTCTTCCAAACCTGTTTACCTGAATAGTTCTTTGACTGTATTGCTGAACTTTGATTGTGAGAAATGTTCGAAGTGCAAGAATAAGTCCTCCTGGCAAACCAACTTCTTGCAAACTCTTTATGCCAACATACACAGCAGTTTCTTTCAAAAGATTGTCCCAAGAAGTTTGGTTTGACAATGAATTTACTAAAAAATAGTCCACTTGAACTACATGTTTAGATCTCAGTTAAACCATTGTTTAGAGTTACTCTATTTCAGCAACAACAAATTTTAATGTGTCACAAGCCCAACACAGTTAGATGACTTTTTCTTATTTCTTAGTGTCAGAAAGTACAACTAACCATCATGTGAAAACTAATGTAAATTTTATGATGGGAATTATTCAGCTCACCTAAGTTTTTGTAATAAATTGGTACATATACATTAATTATCCTTCCCGAAACCAGGAGACCAACACATACTAAAAGTTCCAGTTGCAAAATTATGCTTCTTGTTGGCCACATAAATGGAAATACTATGTACATCTGTAAACATAAACGTCAAATATAACACCTAAATATTACTTGTGTTATTTTCAACATACTTTTCTCCCAAAATCATGCCAAGTTGAAGCTGTCCCATAACCATACTTTTCTGTGACATTTTCACTAAAATGTGTAACATGGTTAGTATTTTGCATAAAAATAATACTGCATCCATCTTCCAAATAAATAGGACAAATAGTTGCATTAGGATAGTTGCTTTTTAAAACAGTCTTACCTGTTTTTGTAGTTTTGAATAAGTATTTTATATTTAGAGTAAATAGACTTTGGATTGAAAACTACTGAACAAAAAAAGCAAAGTGTCATGCATAACCTACAACTCCAGAATCCCAGGTTTACCTGTTAGTGTAAAATTTACATAAAGTCACCATCCTTTATAGTACCAGAAAACTCGTTTTTGGTTACCTGGCCAACCAATGATGAATTAATAAACCACCAACGTTTACTGTTCCATGAGATAATGCAAACAATTTCAAGAAGTAGAAAGACCAAACCGCAAAGCAAAACTGCACTATTGTGATAAAATTTGCGTGAACTCGTCTTTTGCTCCAAATATAAAAGCCACAAACAAACAAAAATTGAAAACAATCTGAAATAATTAGGGGAAACTATTAAATAAGTATTGCCAAGAAGTAACTTAGATGTAAAAAGCGTATCACCAGGCTTGTACCTTAAGCATGAATACAGCAGTCTCACACCAGAAACGGTTTTCTCCAATGCAAAAACAGTTGCACATCTTGCTATTGGTTCGCAAATCAATATTACAAGAAAAATAACTTGACATTTATACAATTTCGATGGATTATTTTGATCGTGCGATAAGTTGGTGTAGCTGCAGAACAAAAGTACATTTTTTCGGCGGCAAACTTGTAGAACTGAACACAAAGATAGTATATACAGGTATCTTTCAAACGAGTTTTTAAAAAGTAGTTGGGAAATTCTTTGAAGTATTGTATGTTTTGCTCGATGACATATAATAAATACAATTGTGTTTGAAAGTTTTAATTCCTTTTACGTTTAAATGTTTGATATAAGATGGAGATCCCGGATACAAGCACCATCAAAGAGGCAAAAGATTCATAGAAACACATGGAAAGTCCGCTGTGCTCCCACGCTGGCCAAATAGGGGAATTATATGGACAGAATGCAAACTTCCTACACTTTGATTCGTTTGCGTAAAATTCCATATTTACCCGCGTTTACACAGTCCAAAGAATTAGTAGTAAAGACAGCTGTCAAGCAAATCTAAATTAATAGGAATCTGTCCTTCGCACAACTAAGACCTTGAAGTACAAACACACTATTCAAAAACAAATAGTGCAGTGTATTATGTGACTGAATACAGAGTTTAGGTAACAGTACTTGCTCAGTGAGCACTCAGAGCAAGTACCATGTGTTCTGTGGTACGCAAACAAATGCTGGTCAAGGGTCGATTGAATCAAATTGTGTTTATATGCAGGGTCATATAAGTTCTTTTATTGAGGGGCAAAACCAGAAGCCCTATTCGTTTGACGTGTCTTTTTTGTTTTATTTTCAACTTGGTTTGGGGGAAAACGCGCCATGTCGATATAGTGAATTAAATGAGAGTCCCATGGCGTTCCGCTGGTTTGTGTTTAAAATATTTCCTGTTTATTTTTGAGTTGGTAACTTTAGTTTGGCATCGATATGAAGCATGTCGCTTTACAGGGAAATCGCTCACTTTGCCTACCCTTGCCATTCTGGAGCAACATACTCCAAAGTCGTATTATGCACATACCTCGCGCCACAGGTTTGAGTGGAATATTGTTAAACAAGTTTTATTATCTTTTTAATCTGACATTTTTTTTCGTTTTAAATAGTGACATGGCAACTACTAACTACTCCTCGTTCATTCAGAAACTCCAAAAAAGGTAATATTAAACATGCGCTTCCATGTGATTTTCGTTACTATTAGGACTTTCGACAAGGTTTAATACGCTACGCCCAGTAACGCACATTTTGTTGTACAGATAATTCTGATCTAGCTGGTTGAAAGTTATCTGGTCGCAAAAAATTCCTTTTATTTGCCCTGACCCTCTTTTCTACTTAACGTTGAATTAACGCTATGCGTAGCTAACTGCCTTCTTTGTTGATTTATTTGCCTGTCACCATTCGGCCTACAAAATACCGCCTACAAAAGGGGTCAATGTGCAGCCGTACAGAAGAGATAACATTAAAAGTTAACACACAAGCAATGTTGTTTTAAGGAAGTCGCCATTGGACCAGCATTTTACAATAATTCCTGTATGTTGATGTGTAATTGCTAGTGCCAATGTTGAATAAACTATTCTGTTCAAAAAGTCAGTCAAGCAGTTTAAAATAGGCCAAAATAAAAAGATAAAACATACTTCGTCACGTGGTTGACAAAACCCACTCGAATTCATATTTTGGGCATTGGTAACAAGATTGGTAGCCACTGGTATAGGGCTTTCCTTCTTTGAAAGGGGAATTAAATGAACAGATCGATTTTTTTTACTTTGATGTGGGGAGTTTATTTGGATTCTCTTGGAAATGTTACATCATTATCAGAAAGCAAATTTCAAAGCATTGTTTTTAAGCAATATATCTGTCTCGAACTTTATCAAGGTCTTGTTGTTTTGAGTTTTTACAAGATTCATCAAACTTACAACATTTAAATCGGCCTCTACCTTTGCTTTCCGTGACATCAAACCATGGTACAAATGTACAAGAGTGCAACAGGTGGAGCATTGGACAATGCTGTTGACAATGTGTGAGTAAAACCCTTTTTAGTCCTTATCTTTGAACAATATTGCTTCCTCGTTCCGGTTTGGGTCGTTACGTTTTTAGACGCATTTGTGCAAAACAATCATATGTGCGTCATCTTCCAGTTAAATGGCATGGTTTGTAAAGATAGAAATCGGCACTATCTGATAAAACACGCACGCAATAATCGCAAATACAAAACAGGTTATCAATCGATATTTGTTCACAGAACAGAATATATACTTTTTGGGGCTCGAATTTTTAGTCAAATGTCATAGTCCAGCTTTAACTTGACATAGTTCATGGAAGCACAAACGATATTGGGAAAGATAACATCGAACTTAGACGAAAACGGACGAAAACGGTTGTAGATTTGCATGGACATATGAGTATGACTATTTCTCCAGTCAATTATGAGCTCCTAAAATACGAATTATAACTGCACATGACGTTCAATCGTAAACTCGTAAGCAGTTTGATGGTAATACATCAACGTCATTGCGCGCAATGATTCGGCAACCTGCCAAACTATCTGAAAAGTAAGATAAATCAAAAAATTTCACGTTATTTTGCTGCTATCATCGTGCATGATCTAGTGGCGTGTGGCCTAACGTGGACCGACGTACAATCTCTAACCAGATGACTCAAAAACTAAAAATCCTAAAGAATCAATAATTAATGATCTTGCGTTGCCTGACTTTTCCATCAATTTGAGCGTCGGAAAAACGGTGTTAAAACATTTTGGATCAGTCGCTGCTGTTACATTTGTTCACGACATACTGTCCAGCATTAATCCATTATGGGCCCAACGTCAGCTCCCAATGATCTGTATTCAAGACAGCGAAGACAGAAAGCTGCAAAAATACCGAAAAACAAGTGCAAGCCAATAGTTCCTCCATTGCGGGTGGGTTTTGTTTTTTATCTTCACCTATTAGAACAGCAAAGCATTTTTGCGGTATTAAAATAGTATTTGGAAGTTTGTTTTTTGTGATTTCATATAGATATTTTGAGATGTTTTTTGTTAGCAAGGTCCGGTAGATGTAAACCTGATTCCAAAATTGTAAAAACCGCATAATAATATTTTTGTGTAACAAACAAGGCGGCGAAGTTAACTTCTCCAAGAATTTACGTTAGTCTAATTGCAAATTAAGCAACGATTTAAGCTCCAAAAGTCTCAAGCGTGCTCTCGAACGAATATCATCACTAAAAATCTAGTGTTTTGTTATCAGAAAGGCGTGATTGGTGGTTTTTCTGTCGTGGCCGCTAAGGGATATTCGTAAGTCAGCAATTTAAGGTAATGTTGGTCAATTTATTAGCAACACTTTTATGTACATTTGCAATTGTTACCTTTCTATCCTCGTTGTAAAGTTGTAAAAAAATCTGTAGAAAATGTGTTTTTGATGTCTCCAAGTCAATTACCTCGAATTTTGGCAAAGTTGTAAAAAAGTTTTTCACGTTAAAAGTAAATAACCACTTGAAGCCCGATTCCCAAAACGTTGGAGAAGCACGTTTTTATTATGGTTGTCCTAAGTCACATACTAGTCTAAAATTTGCCTTTTTCGTAAGTTGTTTTCGAACAGATCATAATCGCCGTTTGTGACGTTCGGTTTTTGATAAAGCTAGAAAAGGTATCACGCCAAAAGCTATTCCATATCAGTGAAGCACGTTTTCAAAAGTTTTGGCAAAAGAGTTTTTCGTAAATGTGCCGTAATTTTGACGTATGGGATAAATTACAAATTGCCTTGTACATTTAATGTGATCATGCCACGACAATTTGTGGAAAACCTGTCCAGGTATTACCCATGCAGCAAAAGTTCACAAACCCCCGTTAAAAATTTATGAAAAACAAGCTTTTGTAGGCTTTGTGCACCGCAATTAGGGTATGCGTAAATGTGGTGTGTTGTGCGTGCTGGGCACCTTAGTTCTGCTGCAGTCTGTTGTCAAGGCAAGCTCATTTTAAATTTCTAAACTTTTGCATGTTTTTTCCTTGTTTATTAAATCAGCACTGACCTTCTTGGAAATGGTAATATAATTAACAGAAACAGGTATTGATCCGTTGAACTCTGGTTTGTGCAGAACGGCTGCTTAATCTCTAGCTTAAGTTCTTTTACATTCTAGAGCTTGCAGTCATGTGTTTCACTGTAAAGTCTTTGAAACTTGTTTACCTGCAAAAGTATGTTTTGATTTCAACGTATTACATTGGTTAAACTATTTGAAAGAATTCGTAAAAAGCATTTGTGTACTGCACCACAGAATATGTGGTGGCTCAGTTACTTGTACACTTCAGTAGCTTTCCACATCATGGTCGCATACGCGTGCGAGGAAACAGGACCAGCCGATTTTGCTCCACCGCTTTTATTGTTGCGCGGCAAGCCACCAAACGAAAGCAGAGCTAGCAGCACCTACGACCCACAGATCAACTCCTTTCTCGTGTACATGATGGAGCTTACCTTCAACGAAACATATTTGCGAAAAAATTGTACCAAAAACGTACTCTGTGCTATTTCTAAATATCACCAGCTTGTTTGTGAGTACATTTGCAATCAACGTTCCGCAAATAGAAAGCAGCAACGACAAAATGACAAGAACAGTCATTACAGGCAAATCAGTCAACTTTTTTGCACCCATCAAACTATGCCAGGCAAATCTTTCGATTTGCAACTGATGGAGTATATCGTGGAAGACATGTCATTTTGTCCTGTGTTTGTGATTCCATATTGGACGACAAACAACAGAGGGGTTTGCGAAAAGCTCTGTCGAAATTCGTCACTCGTATTTGAATTCATGAGCGAGTGCTGTATAGCTGCCTTCTATATCCACATAATTTTGGATGTGTGTCTTTTGCTCTTCATCTGTGCTATGAACTGCTTCATCTTGATGTTTCACTGCAAGACTTCTCACTTTCAAACAATATGCGGGTAATGTTTTTTTGTAAACCGTTTGAAGTAGGACAGTTGGTTTCTATTCAGCAGTTAATGCCACGAGTTTATATGAAAGATAGCCTTTTCAGGCACAGGGCTTTATCAAGCCATTGTGATACAACTTTGCACATTTTCATTTTATTGCAGAATGGGACATTGTTTCGTAATAATGACTTGGCAATTAGCGCCAGTTAACTTAAATATTTTAAACAATGCCCTCTTTTCAAGCGGTCCGGGACAACACAATAACCCTTTTTCTAAATACCAACTAATGTCTTAGACTTAAAATCTACAAATTAAACTTTTTTTTACAGGCATTTTATTGTATCTCTGGCAATCGCCGATTTGACGGTCGGAACAGTGATTGTGCCTTTTATTATTTACACATTCTACGTAAAGTACATGAGTCCAGTTGGCAAGCCGTATCAGACAAACACATTCGGTGTGAATGTTATCGGGTTTTTCACCGCCGCGTCGTTAGCAGCATCTCTTCTGACCCTGCTGTGCTCGGCCACGTTCAGGTTTGTTTTATTTCGGTTGTTGTTATTTTGAGCTTTATATTGTTTTACCTTTTTGCTGCTGCTTAAAACTATATCGTCGTTAGGTTGGTAAGGAGTGGTGAAAGTAAGCCGTTTCGTTCAAACAATTATGTCGGTACGGTGTTTCAACACAAAGGTGTCGCAAGTGTCGACTATATTACAAATCTATCATAAAATCCCTTGATAGTCTTAAATTTTCTTGATAATTTCCGTGTTTTGTTTTAAAGAGACTTGCTCTTGATTGCCTTCTTACATTTGTGGTTGGAATTGCGGGACAATGTTGACAAATACCGAATCGACGTTCCTGTATAAAATTATTCTACTTTTACCACTGCTTGTCAAAACCCACAGACAATGCACTGTTTTTGTCATGTTATGCTTTGTGATGCACGACCCCCCACCTGCCAAATTATGGACCTGAAATTAAATTGCAACCAATAAAATAGACACGAGTGACAGTCTATCGCTAAATCGCCAGACATGTCTTCACATGGGAATGCTGCGTAGCGTTTCTCCCCAACAGCATCTACCGCCACGCTGGCAGTTAAACCTCTAAATATGATGGCAGGTACATCGCGGTGGCGAAACCCGAAATCTATTCGTCACAACAGAATCGCTTCAACAGGCTTTCTAGGCAGTGCATCATCGGCTGTTGGATTGCCGCCTCTGCAATTGGCCTCGGTCCAATCGTTCTCCCGTTCGATGAATATTACACGCACGCCATGGGGATGACTCTGTCGCGAAAAATGGACAAGCTTTTCCTCTACCAAGCAATCCTTGTGATCAGCTTGGTGTTATTGTGGGGCATCAGTGGAGCAACATACTTGGCTTTTAAACGGGAGCAAATTCAGATGCGCAATGTGATTACCCACTGCACACCAAAATCTAGGAATCAGTCGGTCACAGCTTATCGACGAAGAGAAAAGTCTGTTGCAAAGGTGTTGACTTTTATATTTTCCGCTTTTACTGCGTGTTATCTTCCTCTTATCGTAACTCAGTCGTTTTCGACAATCAAGAGCATTTCGCTCGACCGGCATCCAGAGGATTTTGATGCGACTGTTAACATGGTGTGGAACATTTGCATGTTTTTCGCGTCCCGACTGGTCTGCCTTAATTCGGCTACCAACGGTCTGGTATTGTATTTCGGTCACCGAAAGTTCAGACAATTTGTGAAAAGCTATTTACCTTTGCCACGTCGCTCTTGATTCGCTTTGACACGAAACCACATGCATCGGTTTACTTTTTTTAAACCAGTGATGTTTGAAAAGGTTACCATGTGTTGCCATTGTGTGGTACATTCAAACTTCGAACAGAAACTTATTAAACATGCAACACAGTGCTTTGTACAATCCACCTCGACCAGAACAATACTCTCTTATTCGGCTGTTACACTTAACGAAGTTGGCGCATTTGTTGACCGATAATAAAAGTTTGTTCGCATGCGCGTCCACCAACAAAAACAAAGCGTAACTGAAGTAGAAGAAATAGCCGGAGTTTACGTTAGAGTCGATCTTTATCTACATGTAAAATGGTTTGGCTCTTCTCTGGTTAGACCTCTCCACTATAGAGATGTGTTTTTCGGGACTATTGCCAGATTCCGACTTCGATCGTTGTTTTTTCGGTTTGTCTTCCTTTGACGACTTCTGTGTGTGTAAGGAACTTTTATAACGGTTTAAGTGAAAAATGCGGTTACAAAAATGTTTTTAAATTGTTATACCGTAAAAAAAAACACCAGCAGCTCGCGGCCCCTGCTACTCAGTGGGCGAAACCAAGCGGTGCGAAAGAGGCAAAAAATTTTTTTAAATTGTCAAGGTTGGTTATCGTTGGAAAAAATCAAGTTATACATTATGTGGGTTACCCGTAAAAATATTTGGTCCCTCTCAAAATTTTGGGCTGGCTACACTATTGCCCAGTGCCCACAGGCTAAAAACCGCTATTGCAAACTGACCTTTGACTTTGACTCGCGGTGTTTAGTGTCAACGTCGGATTTGCGTCGCTTAGACAAAGGGCCGTCGATAAATGGCGGATTTCCCTCGCTCCGGCGCGACCTCTTGTGATTAGTTGAGTGACGTTCGGTCAACAACGAACCCAAGGAACGATTTCGACTAGCGAAACGATAAACGCATTGTTAACAAATCACTTGGGGTCGGGACTCCAGATTACAGACACAGGTTTTGCGTAATGTAAGTTGATATGCAATGTTTATCAATAGTTCTTATTAGCAGTAAAAGTTGGTTTAACAGTAAACATTAACCTGTGATTGCTGCTTTGATCTGAATATAAAACACTATGATGGTGGATAGCTTCTTGTCGGGGTGCGTTGTCATATGTTCTGTAACACATTTAATTTTCTTAATTTTCTTTCTGTCAGTACAGAAGCAATTTTTTTTTTTGAAATCCTAAAACAAATCAGACAATAAACTTTATTACGTTCACAAAAATCTCAATTTTTCCAAACAGTTGTCTGCTGAGTGGTTAAGATAACTTGTCGGTCCAAATCAGGGTGGCAAACCCTTTTTAAAATTTAAAAAACTGGCCATGAAGGTCCGGGCCTGAATTACCAGACAAATTGCACACCATTCAAGTTCTAGGCAAATGGTAAAGAGAAAAATGAAAAAATCAGTTAACACACTAAATTGATGATCCAGATGCCCCTTGGGTTGCAGTTTCCCTACCCGTGCTCTTAACCTAAACCCAGTCTCTAGGGCTAAAATTAAGCAGAATTGCACTGACCCAGTAGAATTAAATTATTTAAAGTTAAGTTCTAAATCAAAAACAAAATTTTATTTTACCCAATTTGATCAACTTTGTGGGGCAAGCAGAGTAACCAATGCAGATATGGGGGTAAAAGAAACTAATTAACGCACCACAATGATATGTTGTACAAACTACAAACTGTCCGAATTTTACCCAATTCAGTCATTGTTTAGTAATTTGACCACTGGGCCTATGAGGTCAAATGAACAAGTCCATCACCATATCTACCAGCGGTGAAAGTTTCATCTTAATCCACCAAACGTTTTATGGCAAAAATAGGTGAACAAGCTGTTGGGAAGAAAAAAACATGATTATTTCAAAAAGATCACCTGCGCAATATAATTACGGCCCGCCTTTGTTTAATGTCTTGTGGACGGATACAATGTGTAATGGAATCGGCTGCATATCCACTGTAACAACACATGGGCATTAATCACAACAATTATAAGCCTTCAATTTCAAATAGTTACATGAACTACCTTTGAAACACATTTTTGACAAGGAATTAACATTTGAATTGCAACCATACTTCTATTCATACTTGTCATAGTGCTTATCATTATAATGAAAATGAACATGTTTGACCTCAATCTTTTTTATACATGCAATCATTGCTACCATCTTTATTCCAAGAAAAAGTAACTTAAAACCTTATGCTTGTTGCAACTCCTCGCTTGATTGGCAAACAAACAACTGGCTCAGACACACGGATTGGTTTAAAGGAAAATCGACAACCAAATGACAAGGCAGCTGTACTGAAGAAAGAAACACTGCAAGAAATGAGGCAAAATTACACAGTTATAAACGAGCTTCACATTAAGGTAACATTGGAATTATTTTAACTGTACCACAACCAAAAGTTTAAAAAACGATTCTTGTATTAGGTTTGTTAAGAGTGATGCAAGATCATAACTGAAACCAAGCAGTCAGTTGCAACTTTGAAAGTTGGCCGTCTGTGCGCCTGGAAAGTTAAAAGCAGGGCAAACTCCACTATTCAAGAAGAGTATAGTGTCCACTTTATCAACAAGTTTAGTTTGATAGAGTTTAAAATCAACAGTGTTTCACTGACCATGCCATTCTCCACATATTTTTTTAACTTTGGGTTCTACCAAAAATAAACTTCTTGAGTAGCATATCATTGATGAGCCAAAAATTCATTTCATACCTTAACATTTTGTTTTTTCAATTTAATTTCTTGTCGAATTTCCTACTGTTGATGCTAGTCTGTAGTATACTTGAGAATTATCCACCTGACAATTGGACGATCAAATATATGCACAGGATCAATATGCGAGACAATACACCCTCCAGGATAATAATCATTGATCACAGCTGAGGTCACCCAATTTTTCTTGATCATTCCAGCATCTTCTAAAGGTCTACAAAATACCTTCTGTCATGCATAAGCTCAGCAAATTTTGTCATGCATTTTGTGAACCCTATGCAACACATCCTGACAAACAAGTATGTATGCACAGCATGAACTCCAATTTTGGAGACAGTACATTTAAGGAAACACGAGAAACAGCACTAGTTTGGTAATAAATGGAAAATAGACTTACTTGACGAGAAGTTTGTTTATCCAACTAGGAATGGCATCCACTACACCTTTTTGGTATAATCTTTCTTGACCTGGACCTTTTTGATCCATTTGTTTTCCATACGTATAACCCTACCATATCATATACAAATTTATTTGCTTTCAATAGGGAGCATTTCAATAGCTTCCAAAGGTTGAATAGCTTTAAAGCAAATAACGTACCTCTCCGAAGAAGTATTTAACCCGTAGTGGTGCTCTGTCAACAGTGTGTTCCTTGTACATGTTGTTTTCCCCATTTCTTACAACCTCGTTAATACACTCTTCAATTTTGTCACATTCCTCAGCATTGAACAGTTGCTTTTGCTGTATTCCTGTCAAATAAAGTTCTTTAAAATAAGATTCATGACATGCAGAGTAACATGACACTTTGCTGTCTTGCCGCAGTTGCATACTAATTTTTAGATAGATCCCTGAAGCTAAATTTATTTGTTGACAACCGAAATTGGTTGTGTTTTATAAACAAGTTTAAGGCTTAATTATTTACATCAAAACATAGGACATACAAATGGGAAAAATGAATTTGTGTGACACAAGTTACTGTAAGTTTATTGATAAGGGGTTGGTCATGATCCAGATTGGAAAGTTTAATTTTTGCGCGGAGGATTTATTTTCAAAAATTTTTTTTGCGCGGATTTGCATAGACACCTTTTGGCACAGCGCTGACTATGTTAGTCACACTTGTAAACTTCCAATATTCGGCGACACACCAGAACCTGCATTTTGTGCCAGGTAAGTCGTTCGAACATTCTAAATATTTTCTGAATCAAATAAAATATTTATTGCGCGAAAGCACCAAAAGTTAGGAAACCTCTAGATTTACAAAATGTTTTTTTAAAACATTAAACAACGCAGTCATGCATAAAAGTTTCACGTTTTCTGTGATTTTGATTTCACTGAAATGACACTGGTCACTGTTAAAGATGTATTGGTAGTTGTTGAAGCTGTAAGATTTTTTTGCAAATAAATCATCTATTTACAATATAAAGCAGTTTGTGAAAATTGTGAGTGGATTGTAAAATTGTGAGCGGATTTGTACTCAAATCACTAAAATTGCGCAGATTGTAGGGTTAAAACCAAATTATTACCATTCTTTCCAATCTGGGTCATGATGGCTGGTACCAGGATACTTTTACAGAGTATAAGAATAAAAACAATTGACACAATATTTTTCCTACTGGTGGAATGACAACATCCAGTTTTTAAAACTGACTAATAACAAGTACTAAGTCAGTTGGAACACTTTCTTACCTGTGCATACTTCTTTGATTTCATTTTCTGATCCATGTGAAACAAATGAAATGTCCTCCTGAGAATGACTTCTTCGCTTCTGTCTATGTTTGTTGTGGGTTTGTGATTTCACAACAGACAAAACATCAATGTCGTATTTGTCATCAGGCATTCTCCTGGCAGTTTTTAATATTATTGCATGTAGGTCATAGTTTTCTGAGTTACTGATTGCACTCTTGTTGAAAAACAGGCTATAAACAAAAATATTTCAAGTGTTAACGCAAGTTAAGTAACTTATTCGAGTTTTTGCAGCATGTCATACATCAGTTATTGTCCAGACTAGATGTAACAATTGTTTTAGAGACAACTGGGCGGCATTTAACTCTGGTTTTCTTCTTACTTCGGTTACACTAGTATCTTACAGCGTACTGCACACTTTTTGCATTCTGCACTGCGACAAACTGAAACCGACTGCGGAAGATGACGATACAATGTTTTCGATAATTTCCGCTAACAGCGCTAACAATAATTGATCATTGTTTTTATTTTTGGGGAAAAATTTTAAAACTTAGCACGTACAAATGCTTTTCTTGTTTAAAAATTGGCAAAAAAACAATGCTCAGTATAACTGACTCTAAAATAGTACAACAGTCACCATCAACCTAGCAGGTGGTCATCAATTCTGTGTAAGGTAGGGTTGTTAAGCCACAATAAAGAACTTGACCGATATTTCATCATGTCTCAAAAACACGCTTCCAATAAATAAACAATAAAGTTATCGGCAACAAAAACACAACGAATGACACAATTTCGCATTTTTGTTTTTAATCGTCTCAGATACATGGGAATTGTGTGGGAAAAAACTGTTGATTACTGTGACAACCTATCAGCAAAGGCAATAGCTTTTCCGCACTCTGGCGCGCAGCACTAAACACGATAAAACCTGATGTAATAGGATCAATAAAGCAAAGTAGGTTTTGCTACTACGTTTCCCCAAATCTTACAGGTATAAAACAACTGTTAAAACAATTTTTCCATCCATTAAGACCAGGCTCCTTCTTGGACCGGGTAGCGTTTTTGTACAGTTAACAATAACGTTTGATCCCCAACCACACAACTTTAGATTTTAAAGACAATGCACATATCAAATAAGAACTTTCATGGACTTTGCAATATTGTGAACATTTTAGTAAATTATCTCCTTTACTATCACTTAAGTTTGTTGTAATTTGGCAAAAGCTGTTTAATTCCCTTTTTTTTCATTGTCCGCCGAACGATGTCAATCGCCTTGTCTACAAATCTTTTTGTTTCGACTGATAGTGGGTCAAATTTAAGTGGAACTTTGTTTCTCTTATTGAAGCCGGTAATCTCTTGACTAAGACACGATAAACGTTGCATCAAGTTTTGGGGTTGTTGTTTCTTAGGAAGAAATCGAACCATCCTCTCTACTTCTTGCAGAGGATCTTTTACAAGATCTTGATAGTACACGATAAGCAATGGTTTCGTTTCCATGAGTACGCGACTTATCTGAATTCTCCATGGCTTGATTCTGTCTTTCACACGTTCGTCTAGAACTGTCAATCGCAACTTTGTTAGTATCGGGACTTGAAAATGGTATATTGCATGCTAGACTTGCAAGACTTAAGGGCACTGAACGTGGGTGACTATGTACAATTAAAATATTAAACCTAAATGATATGGGGCCCTGAAAATGTGACATTCGTAAAAAAGCTATCTTTGTAAATCGTTTTATAGCATAAATCGTTTTATACCATAAAACACATACCACCACGAAGTATAGTTTCATTGATGCTGCCGGTGTGGTCCATAGTATACATTCGGTGCGTGTCTGCCAAGATTGTGTCGTATGGGTTTCTGATCAACTCGATAGTTTGGTCAAACTCCGTCCCCTTACTGAAAATGTGATCCTTAACGACGGGGCAATTTACCGACTCGAGTTGATCCAGTGACTCACAAAGAAAACCTGCGTTAAATTTGCAGTCTGCAAAAGCCAGTTGCGGTCATGTGTCTGTTAAAAGTATTAAAGACAACAAAAAATGTATGATTCAAGAACTTACGAATGAAAACAATATCAAAGAGACACAAGATAAGCTAGCTCGCAAACCTTAATGTTTACTCATAATTTTCGTTTAATTGATTCTTTGATCGGCAGAGCATAACCTTGAACGGTGGTAAAACAAGCAAAAAGGCTACATTAAATATATATTAGAGACTCAAACACCCCATTAAAATATAAAGTTGGTTTAAACACCTGAGTTTTGTAAAGAAAGATCGGTATAAACGCTTCCTGTGTAAAAACCGGTGGCTTTTTCCAAAAGGTATCTGACCCAAGTATTTCCCGAGCCTGGATTGGATGTCAGGGTCGTCGTCTTCATCTTTCCTGTAGGCAGAAGTTGGACACTACATCGACGATCTTCCACCAAAGTTCGGTATATCGGAGTTGCGTTTTTGTAGCAAAATTGGACAACATGGGTCAAGTTAAACCTGTTGGAAAAAAGAGCATACAGGCTGCCTTTTTTATTCTGTTATATTCAATGTTTCTTTTATTTTGTAAAAATGTTGTAAACATAAAATTGTTATCAAAAGCATACTGATAGTTATTTATTTATTTTATGATTCTGAGGAAACGGAGTTTCAAATTTCAGCACTTGCGTCTCTGGTGCAAGCCTTATTGTATCACAGATTATAGCATTTTGTTGCAGTAAACGTTTAATAAAAAGCATGTCGCTTCATACGAACAGATCCGAGTTTGATGTTACAGAAAAATGAATTTGAAAACTGCTGCTTATTGCATACGGTAGTATCCGTGAGCACACATACAATCTTTAACTTACCTGTCGGTCATTTTTCCGCAACGACACGTTTTCCCGTTGAACGCTGCGATTGGATCCTGAAATCTTCCACACATCAACAAGCACTCGCTTGACGAGCTTGCCTGAATTGTGATAAATCCCGCATCCCTTGAGGGTTGACGAAAGCACCCAATTCTCCTTGTTTCAACGAAGTCGCTTGAAAAAGGCACTAAAATGAGATAAAAATAGATAAATCGCATTGTGTAATTGCCCTGCAGAATATAAAGTTTGACCAACGATTCGAGTTAAGGAATTAAAAGTGTTTAAAATGTCAATATCTGCTTTTATTTCATACAGATGTTTTTTTGTTCTATCGAACATGAACTTCTTTTGTAACACTGGATATTGAATACAAATCACGTTTCTAAAATTTTTGCATCTTGTGACAGTACGATTAAAAAGAGGTTGCAAATTTATTCAAAGTCACATGATTAGTTGCAGTCTGGAAAACAGGATAGTTTTGCGCCACAGCGAAAAGAAGTGTCGCAAATAAAAGCAGATAGCATGTTAACCGATGATCAAACCTTTTACGCAATCAGACGCAACCCTGTACAAATTCGCAACATTTCTTCCTCCACACTTCCTCTTAGGTTGGTGCTGGCATGGTAGGTTGCAACTTTCTGAGCTGATGTTCCGTATTTCGACAAACTTCGTCGCCATGCAAACGCATTTAGTGCTGTTGGTAATTGCTACAAAACTGACATGGAATGTTTGTATCAATGAGAGGACGAAATAGTTTTGGTTTAAGAATTGCTATGAAAAGCTGTTTATAACGGACCAAACAAAATTAATACTTTCTATATGGGGTCATGTAATTTTCTTCTCTAAACTTTATTAGTTCACTGCTTGATTACTACTGGTGCTGTTTGATATTATAACCAGTTGTGCATAACCACCGTGAAATAGCCCTAATAGGGTTTTTTAGCAGCAGGTTTATGGAATGGTTCGAATTTGATTCTAAATGATACATTTTTGGCAATACGACATTGGAAAACATACCCCAAACCACATGCTTTGAAACACTCGTCCAAGTTCGAAACTTGAGTCACTCTTATGCCAGACGATGTTTTGATGGGAAAGCAACCCAAATCAAACACTGCGACAAAAATAGTGTTCTAAATGCTAGGTCAACAACATCGCAAACGGTCTACAAGTGAAATTATTAGTAGTGATTCGGTATTACATGCAGTGTTACCTTCGCATTCGTAGGTTTTAACGGGTGGCTTTTTCAAACTGAAAGACAAAACAACCCTTAGTTCAATTTTCACTTTAGGATTTTAATAGAAGTAAATGTACCTGCTTGTTGTCTGAAACATATCAGATTTTTCAGCAGAAAACGCTCTTTGATGGAAATCGATCTTATGAGATCTAAAAAATGTTTTGCTGTTAAATATGAGTGATTAGTTCGCCCCACAGCCCTCAAACACAGTCGATTTAGGAATATTTTTCGAAAGCACTTACAACCCTGTAAATTTGTTGAAGACAAGAACTTCGCAGATCGCATACAACGGACTTAGATAACGCTCAAAGCGCCACAACGATGGGTATCATCGCGTATACATTTTTGCATTTGAAACTTTAATTTGTTTCGACTGACAAAAACCAGTTTATTTAATTGTACTAATTGAATTCTTTTCAGTTTAACATGCTCAACAGAACATTCTTCATTTAGCAGAAAACGAAGCAAACTTGTGATAAATTTATTTGGTTGCCCAAACAACTGCTTTGATTAAATGTTCTCATGATCTATCTAACAAACATTTAAAAAAAATCAAGATGGCGGCTAAGCATTGTGGGCACTTGACGATTGATCTAACAATCGTAACTAACTGATTGCAAATGCAGCGTGGCATACAAAAATGAAGAAAACTGTGCCCTGATATCACCTTGTTATACCGAGATTGTGCAGGAACAGAAAACCCAACCTTTATACAGCAGACTCTCGAAGTTGTAAAGTGCTATAAAGCTACAAACCTGTGTTTTGATTTGATGAACTTTACATTCCTATTAATAAGTAGAGCGGCAAAGGCACAAGTTGCTACAAACATTATTCTTCGAATATTCAACTTTGTCATGATTCTGTTTTCTGTTTTGCTTTAAACACTGCGATTGTTATACTTTGACTTTATTCTAGTATATCAAGTAAGGATCTGCGATTAGCTACCATTGTTTGACGCTACTGTGGTAAAACAGTTATCCCCATTTTGCGTTGCAGGAGAACGGCTCTATGCCCACCGATGAATTGCTTCCGAAATACGTTTATACCAGAACGGTTGGCATGATTTGAGCAGTTTATTAGACCATAAGTCGATCCACAGCCGTGTATTCGTAACATTTTAACAATGATGCAGTGTGCCTTTAGATTCCGACACAATTCCGATTGTGTTGTTGTTTATTCAGGCTGCATTATGTACCACCTAACAGATTGTAAACTGGGCGGAAGCAATGATCTGCGGACAGGGCAAGAATCGTTTAGTTACAATGCGAAGTAAGCGTTTTTTACTCTGCGTGACGTTTTTAATGTCGGTTCGGGAAAAGACAATGATAAATTATTTGAAATCGACGTCGTCCTAATTCTGGTGGGAATTCGTACGCATGCAAAAGCATTACAAGTAAATTTCGTTTCAGGTCCCCCAGAAAAACTAGAAAGTTGGATTTACGCCTAAACAACTACTTTTTTATTTTATTGTACAGGTAATATATTTAGCTTCAAGATGGTGAATAGGTTTTGTAGGTACTGTCGCAATAGCGTGTTTCACAAGCTTTTCAAATTTATCCAATACAGCAGTCACGTGTAACTTAGTAACTTTTTTTAAGCATAGTGCAAAACGGACAAACTAAAGTAAAAAATAGCGTCACAAAAAACTTTTGCAACCTTTTGGAACGTCTTGTTTAACATAGGGGGAAAGTTTCATAAAAACCCAGAATGAATGAACCTAATTTTCAATAGAAATTCATCCCATTCTGACATTGTTTTTTAGTTTGACCACTTGCGATGCCAACATTACAACCTCTAAGACTTCGTTTGATTTCATTGCGACATTGCTCGTTGACTGGGCCCCTTGTTGGGGACAGCATAGTAGGCCCGGAGAAAGCCACTAACAAGTGATGACCCACCACCGACCTTGTATACCACCTGAACAGTTTCATTAAAATCCGCAAAACAGTTCATGCCAAGAGCGTGGCTAAACTGCAGGAAATAAATAAAAACATAGTGAAAAAGGACGTCTCCCTTTGGAAGAAGACGCATAAAAAATTGAATTAGTTTTATTTGCATAAATGTAACATTCAAATAAAACAAGACGTACTTCCACCGGTTCAACACGTTTTTGAATGCTCGAAAATTCAGGACGTGACATTTATTACGTTTCTGGCAAATTATGCTGACGTAATAACAATGTCCATTATTGTCTTTCATTTAAACTGGTGTCGCCTCATAGCGCAAACACACGTTTTTGCTTTCTTAGCGCTCTCAGTTTACTCGACTTACGTTACAAAACACAGTAGGGCAAGTAGTGTTGTAAAGTTAATAACAACGAACGTATTGTTTGTCGTCTCCAAGGCGACCGAGGACGACGAACCAAAGTGAAACAGCAAACACAAAGCTATGGCGGGCGATCAGGTAGAACCAAAATCAAAGCTACACATTTGAGCACTGCTCGTATTACTATTTAGTACAGATTACTTTGTCAAAGTTTAGAGATGAAATGGGTAACGATATTTAAACACAGTTTGGTATTAAATGTACTCGTACGTACTCAACTGCCAGCCACCAAAGTCGAGTAGCTGCATTCGAAAAAGTGGAGATTTGCATGTGAACTTTTTTCGCATTTTACTGGACACAGATTAACTATTATAGTCGATGATGTTGGGCTTTTCACACTCCTTATTTGCAAAATTGATTGGCCTAATTTTATTTGAAGCTACGAGAGACTAATGGAAAGTTCCCATGTAATAGAGATATGACATTTACTTCTGTACGCAGGCTATAGCAAAAGTTGGAGGCATTTTTATCAAAGTGCAAATACTTTAAAACGTACGTATGGGTTGCTCTAGTAGCATCGCTACAGTCGTGAAGGAGGTAAGTTGCAGGAAAATTCTCGGTAAAAATATTTTATTGTTTGCAAGTATTGGCTTTGACACCAGTATTTTGACAAAAGGTTTGTCAACGTTAGTGTTCTGTCTTTTTTGATTCACAGCGTGACGCTCCATCAACGCGTGGTTCATATGCTGTATCGAATGAAAACGTGTCAAACAGCAACAAGCCAGTAACCAACCAAACTTCCCTAACTTCTGAGTCAAAGAGTTCTCTACCTGAATCAACAGGCGCGGAGCCGACGGAGTCAATTAGTAACGAATGTCAAGGACCCCCTGAGGGTCAGTAAACCGAGTGTGAAATTTCGATTAGCGAGTGTGCACTGTGTTAATTACATCATGAAAAGGGAAAGCATAATAGTTAACTTCTTGTAAAGGTTATAGCCTGTTCGTACGTGCCGTGGGTTTTACGGCCCACAGTAGGGTAGCCATAAATTTTGAAACGAACTTTCATTTTAAATCGACAGTTTGTTTCCATTTTATTGTCGCATGTAATATTTTGTACGGTTTTTTAGTTGTTTGCGGAATCAATATGCATTTGGTTTTAAAGAATGTAACAATATGCAATGTCACATTGCGTTGAAGAACAAAAGAATCGGGAAATGTTGCCTGTTTGGAAACGGTAACTTAAACCCACAAACGTAAGAGCGTTCCGAGTTGAGATTTGTGGGAATGAAGAATAATTCAACACACAAAGAATACTTGGCGTACATACGTTTGGAAATAGGATCGCGAACAGATTAAAAGGCCTTTAATGGAATCGAGGCTTGGCGAAGGACGGTCAAATATTTGTGTAACAAAGCACATTGCGTGTTACAAACCTGCTGCGGCAGAGTTAATTATTTTGCTGTTACGTTTAAATTCATGCCATGTTGTATGTAAGTGCAACATACGCAGTGGCCGAAATTTATGTGTGGTGATGTGAATGACACTTTATATTTACTAAACATTTTGTGCATTATCTTACAGATGTCCCAACGGAAAAAAAAACCCTAGAGGACATTGCTAACAAGCCCGGAAAGATTGATGTAGAAAGACATATCGAAGAGTTTCGGATGAGAGAAGAGCTGTAAGTAACGATTTGCAGTGCATAAACGCCATTGCAATGCGCGAACCAATGCCATTTAAATCACAGAAACAAAAACAACTTACTACAGCAAAAATTGAGAAACAAGTTAACACTGCAAGAAAAGCTGCAGAAACGAAAACGCAACAAAATGAAGAGTGAAGTTGTGATAGCAGACACTAAGGTTTGTTTCAGTTTTAACTAAAAAGTTTATGCCTAAAGCTAGCGTTCTTCTCCACATGTTGAAAGGCTTCAAATCCAGAGGCTATGTCCGATTTTACTTCTCTGGCGGATCGTGCACAAGACGTAGCGACCAATGCTACTGAACCATCGACTAACAAGGATTGTTTGTACAGGTGTAATGTAAAAAATACGTCACAGCTACAGGATGGATTACTCATTTTTTGCTGTTGTTTCATTAAGTGATGACGACAACATCGCCCTCTTCGGCGATCTCGAGAAACATGCAATAAGTTTGAAATCCAGCGATGTCACTTTTAAGACGCTGATGAAAAACTTGCTAATCGATGACTTATCGGAGCTTGAAAAGGTAAGATTGGATTTTCATTTGTTTTACAGCTTAAATGACCTACTGTTGTTTGCATTCAAGATTACAATTTAAGCTGCCTGTAAAATTGCAACTGTTTTCATCCATACTCTTTACACACTCAAATCCATGTTGAAACTAGATTGCTCAAGTGAAATCTTGTGCAGTTGGCTAAACCACTCTGCTTCCTATGACTTCCCATGCGAGTCCAAACAAATGAGCAACTTTGCAGCAAAAGTTGTACTAAACAACAGTAACAGAGAGTGGGATTGATTGTTGTTTAAAGTTTAAACAACAATCAGGTTAATTAGGCTTTGTTGTTTTAGGTTCGCATCTTGTTTCATTGGATCACTTTCCAAAATTTAAACACCATCGAATTTCCAGTTGAAATTGATGACGATTCTCCTCTGGGTTATTTAAAGGCAATTAAAGATGACAAAAAGTCTTACGCATCACTTTTCCAACGGTTGTGCAAGTAAGAGTAAACGTTTTCCGACGAGTGCAGAGTTACCATGACAGAATTAAAACATATTGTAGAACAGTATTAACAGTATACCGGTTGAAATAACCTACCAAGAGCGTAGCATTACACAGGGAAAACTGGCATTGTGGAATTCGAGATCACGCGATGTGACGTAGTTATATGGTTGAGTGATTTTACGTTGCTACAATCAGTTCATTCGCTCATGTAAACAGGGTAGGGTTACTGAGCGAATCGAATCATCAAACTGATGCGAATTATGTGACGTCACGCGTTGAATTCGCCGAAAAGCAAATTGACATGGCTACCCAAGCGAATCGCATTCAAGGTTTTCATCTTCCCGCCAAAATGTGTAGTTGTTACGTCATAGTTATGAACAAACGTAAGGATGTAGCATTGTTTATTATGTATGTTCCTGCATTGAAAGCAAGAATGCAAGCAGTTGAAAGCCTACAAACCATACAAACTCAATGCGGTACTTTTCTGTAAGGGGTTTTCGCAGATTTACTAAAATCTGCTGGTTCTTTTGGGATTTACGTTTCCTCAATAGAAGCAGAGTTGTGTTAATCCATAGGTTTTTTCGCTGAAATTTCTCCAGCGTCTTCAAATTTGAAATAAAAAACATCGCGGTTATATGGCGTGCAAAAAAAGCAAAATGCCTGTAAGCGTATATTGACGCGGTGGCGTGTTCAAACTACCTGTTTCAGGCGTACTGGCAAACGGAGATCTTCAATACGCTTTGCCCTTTTTTTCTTTTTGGGACATGCGCCATGTAAATAGGCTTTGTAAATTGTGCATTTTTTCAGCGCGGCAGGTTTGCACGCAAAAACCATATGTGGATTTGTGAAAGGGGTTGGGTATGAGCCTGGGTACAAATTCTCCTGTCAGCCTGATCCTCTGAGAGGAAGTTGGAACGCAGTGCTTATTGACAGACAATGGAGATTTGTTGATACGAACTGGGGAGCGCGTAGTATCATAGGTAACTGTTTTGTGTGCTTAGACCAAGTTTTAACAGGATTTTATCAGTAATGCTTTATTTGTTAGAGGAAGATGACATTCCTTCAGAAAATTGGCAGACAGATTATGAATACGAAGAACATTACTTTCTTACCGACCCTGAAAACTTAATAAACACTCATTTTCCTGATGAGAAGGAATGGCAACTTTTGCCAGAACCATCACTCACCCTCGATCAATTTGAGGTTTGTTAGCTTTAAAAACTAATTTGTATTTATTGGCCCAGTTATGTCATTTTAATTGCCTCGTTTACAGCTATCAGGAAAATAAAGACTAAACCTCACTAGTATAGCCTAAACCTTTGCCGTTTTATAGTGCTACACTAAAAAAAACTTAATTACCCTCCGCTGTAAAGAAAACTCGTGAAACTCGTGTTTTTTGCAAAATAATCTATACTAATTTGAATGTTCAAGCATTTTAACGAAACAAGTTTCACATTTTATTTTATTGTATTCACAAGTCAATAAACGTTTATTTGCAGGATTCGATCCGACAATGGCCAATTTATTACAAGTTAAAACTTACACAAAACTCACACCAAAGTGGAGTGATAACAGCAGATCAGCACGGCTATGTTCAAATCAAACTAGGTGTTCCACTATCAGCACGATCCCATGCAACATTTTCCTCGGAACTTTTTACAAAAGATAAAAATGACAAAAAAAGTCGTATCATGCAGAACCATTTACATTACCACACCTTGGATGAAGAGGTAAATATTTTTGTCTTGTAAGTCAATGACGCTCCGCCTCTGCTTTACAAACTAACGTTTTTTGCGCAGATTTTTGAAATTTTTGCGCCCTTTCCCGGTAAATATCTGTTAAAAATCCATGGAAGATCACCAAATTTCCGCAACAACAAAAGCGGTTATATTTGCAAATTTATGATAGAATGTCCAAACATTACATCTCCTCCTCCCACGAGCTACCACCCACCTTTCCCAGCCACCGACTTTTGCTATGGTCCCAGTGAAACGATGGAAGGTCTTGGTTTAGCAGCCAAAAGTCATTTCGGTCCAGTTGTTGGGTGTGATGAGAAAGGAGAGGCTAAAATTATTTTGTCCGTGCCTAAAAGTAAACCAAACCTGAGCTTTTTGCAAAAGCTAAAAGATGTTGATTTGGCAGTGCTTCCTAATTCTACTATGCGCTCTTTAGTTGCTAGCAGCTCGGACAATGCAGAAATGCATTTGATAGTTTATCTTCGTGTTCCTTTTGCTGGTAACTTTCTGCTCACGTTATATGCCCGTAACGAAAATGACGAAGAAAATACATCCTACCCACCAATTTGTTATTACCTTGTCACATGCACACAAAAAACCGCCGTTTCCGAGAAATTGTTTCCGGAAGTTTCAAACGGGGCTTTGGGCAAATCGCAGCCAAATTTTTCCAATCTTGGCCTCGACGTGATTTCTTATTCTGTCTGTGATGATGAATATTGGCTCAAATCTGATGAGAATGGGGAATCTTGGTATATTTTCAAGCACAGTCAACCACTTGTAATGTCTGCTCATCTGCTTTCGTCAAGTGGAAGTCACGATAATTTTGTGACAGTCTTACAGACGGAACAACATCTACAATTCTCATTCGCACTCCACCTACCGCAAGAAATGGCGAAACGTTCGCACTGCGAGTTTTTTCTTCCCTATTGTCTAATTCTAAATCAATACCTTTTGTTTTTGCTGCATTGGTCGTGGCAAACCGACCAAACCAGTCATGCCATCCCTTTCCGAAATCTCACAACAGAAGTTGGGGTTCAGTCACGGATTCGTTTTACTCATGTCATATAAATTCAGTAAGATACAACCATTCTTCTCCCGCATTCCAAGCTCTTCCCTCTATAAGTGACACAACACCTTTTAGAATTTATAGAGGAGGTCCCGACTTGGAAATCGCGTTTGATCACATGATGCCTCTCACTTTAAAACCAGTTTTATCCAAAATCAAAGACGTGCAAGAAACAAAATGCGAAGAGTTTGCGTTTTCGTCTCTTGTCTCAGAAACAAAAACTAAATTCCTTGTCAGATTTGCTGAAAAGGGAGTTTATGTGTTAGAAGTACACGGTAAATCCATGTTTGACAGGTCTTCCGATCAGCTAGGGTTTTTGTGCAACGCACTATTTGAAGTTGCTGCCGTTAGCGATTGCCGTCTTCCTTTTCCACAAGCTTATGGGAAATGGAGAAACTCGTATGCAAGTATGACGCAACCACTAGAAGTCGAGATTCCGAGGAATCAGCCAGTTACATTCAAACTTAGGGTCGGTCACTTCCAGCAGACGGGAACTTCTGTGAAAGTTGTTCCATACTATCAAGTCATGCTTTTTACTGACGGTAAAAATCCACAAGAGCCCACAAACCAAGAAGGGTGTGAATATGAATGGAAGTATTTTGCAGGACCCGCGGAAAAGTTAGTTTATTTGGGTGTTCAGGAAACCAAAAAAAGCACATTTACGTTCCTGCTGGAATATTCCGTTTCAACCTAAACTGACCCTTGCGCCTTGTGAGTTCGCGTTGTCTTGCAAGGAACATATCTGTGCATGGTGCAGCTTGTACTGTAATCGCATGTAGTTTTTCGGGTTTTTATCGTTTGTAGATGATTGTGGAAACGTAAATTGCCTTTTTAACATATTTTTTAACAGCCTTTTTACTGTTTCTGAATTTGTAAACACACTATTTTTTGGCAAAAAGGAGCACTTTTAGGAAAATTTGAGATAAAGCCGCATAGTTATGGATGCAGGAAAATACCAATTAAAAGGCGTATTAAAGAAGGTTTCTATCAATTACTTTATTAGTTTTTTCTACTTCGGTAAACGCTCGGAGTTTTGTTTTGGTCGTTGTTTTTTATGTAAATAGTGTACTGGGACCAGCCTTTATCGATTAGAGATTTACAGTTTTTTTGCTACAGAGTGATACTCTTGGTCAATAAACTTTATTATTCGCATTTCTCTTTTACGTTGCGTTTTGAAGACTGATAAAAGTCGTATACTTAAATCTCTTCTAAAATTAGAGACAAATGGCAAACGCTTTCAGAGGGATCATAAACAATAAGCGGGTAGTCTGGTTTGCTGCAGGCGCAAGTATGCGACGCAGGACAAGAAAGCAAGAGTGGCCTGAACGGCGTAAAAATTATGAATACGACGAAGACACCAGTATGCAAAAGAATTAGGAAAACATGTTAATAAAGTTTGTTGGCAAGATTTCAGACGCAAAATATAGAAAAAAACTTGTTCTATTCGGAGTCTAGATCAGATCTCTTCAGCCTAGTGTTCCGCGACAATGTCACAGAGATTCGTAACCTTCAAGGTTTTCGCGGAGCATTACGACAAGATTTTTTTACGCGTTTCCATAACGCTAATTAAGATCTAACAACAATTATCCAGCACAAGAAGCACCACGATGTACATTTAATGCTCAATTAAAATTTCGCAATTAAAGATTTATGACAACGGCGTTTGTCAAAACGTAAAAAATACTGGCCTGAAACTTTTCATTGCACGCCTGCATGCGGCGAAGGCTTTTATGTAGACCACAAAATGTGTTAAAATTGTTTACATTTCAACAAAAAATGTATGCGTTTCGACATGAAATGGAATCAAAAAGTTTCACTGTTTCAAAAAGGTCGTAACTCAGTGGTCCCAAGAAAGCATGCCTGTCCATTTAAAACCGTAAAAACTGCATCTGAATGTGAAAAAGTGATCCTTAACAACTATATTTGTGTGGGTGATAGCAGAACACAACCCTTTCTTTCTGTTTAAAACACTGTTTTGAAACGTAGTTCAACGACACGAGCGAAACTAGGTCAAAGGTTCATGACACCAAAAACGTTAAATCACACTGTTCTTGAATCTATATTCGCCAAAAGAAATCTAAATTCTTCCTTTTTTTCTGCCTTTATCAACCTATCTAAAAACGTTATTAGCGCCAATAACAGTCCAATGATATTTGGACTGTTTTTCCTGTGTGGAGTTTTTGCGCTAGGTGTTAATTATTAGCTCTTTGGTCTGACTAAAACAGTTCAGCTTGGCGGCTGGTAACATACTTTAAAATGCAATTATATTTTACACAGCAAAAAATATTTGCGATTGATTGCAAATGCTTTTTCGTTGTCTTTCTCGGAATTTGGATGTTTTTCAAGAGAAAATACAACATGCCTTCGTGCCAATATACTAAGATGCTTAATAGAAGGTGCCTAACGAAAGCAATTAGCACAGTAAAAAGCGTATATGAGGGAATTTTGTGCGTGGACATTCTATCAGAAATTGACAAATCAAATGCCATCCATTTTCACTGTAAGTTGGAGATGATCCAACGATTTTGAACAAGTATGTCCCACGGGCAGTTAAAAACACGTCAAAGATCTGCAGAAAAAAAAAACTAAATTAGCACAGAAAGTCGTCGTGACAACTAACAGATAACTACCTCTTCCTCGTGTTCATGGTAATGCTGTGAATCGGCATTTGATGCTTGGGTAAGTTTTGACTTATCTTTAAGTAAAAGTTTCGTGCTAAATGTTGCATGTGATCTTGCTGATGGTGGAACACCCAGTTTGATTTGAACGTAGCCGTGCTGATCTGCTGTTATCACTCCACTCTGATGTGAGTTTTGTGAAAGTTTTAACTTGTAGTAGAGAGGCCACTGTTGGATCGAATTCTGTAACAAAGTCAGATTTTCAGAAGCGTTTTTTTGCAAAGGCGCAAAAAAGGGTAAATAAGACAGATACAGTATAGGTTAGTGCGCTATAAAAACAACAACCGTTATACCCCCCAACGTATTTAAGAGTTCACTTTTCTTTGTATACTTCATATAGGTATGCACATACAAAAACAGTTAACATTTTAACCTCGAACTGTGTCAAACTGATCGGTTCTGCTAAAAGTTGCCATTCCTCTTCGTCAGGAAAATGACTGCATATCAATTTTTCCGGGTCAGTAAGAAAATAATGTTCTTGGTATTTATATATGGTCTGCCGATTTTCTTCTGGAACATTGTGATCATCTGCGAAATATTGAAGGACACATATTATAGCACCGGAAATCCAATACACAGTTACCTATGACAAAGCGCGCTCCCCAGAGCGTATCAACAAATCTCCATTCTCTGTCAATGAGCACTGCGTTCCAACTTCCTCTCATGCTTTCCGGCTTACTTGAGAATTTGTAATCGGGTGAATATCCAACACCTTTCATATACCCATGGATTGTTTTCGCGTGCAAACCTGCCGCGCTAAACAAGTATTTTAATGAATTTAAAGTTTGACAATTAACTTATATTGCAACTGTTCTTTTGTTTGTTGGTTGAGTAATTAGTTCAGCCACAAACTACACCAGCGCAACACACTGGACTCAAGAAAACATCGCACTAACATGAAAAACAGTAGTTCTTAATCGGGGGCCCACAAAGCGTTTTAGGGGGTTCGCGGCTGCTATAGATTGCAACATAAAAACAGCGTTAATTGCAGCATATGCACTGATTTTATCTTATCGCTTGACTTTTAACGAACAAATCGTTTCACAAACACTATAAGCGCATTAGACATACACATACGAAATGTATACAAAGCATGAAACAAAGGCCATGCTTGACCGAAATGTTTTTGGGGGATCGCGACTACTTTAAGAGTCATGGTGTCAGCAGAAATGTGCAACATACCATAATGTCAAAAATACACTGTCGCATGAACTAAAAACCAAGAAACCTACTTGCACAACCGTTGGAAAAGTGATGCGTACGAATTTTTGTCATCTTTGATTGCCTTCAAGTATCCGAGAGGAGAATCGTCATTCAGTGAATTCGGAAACTCGATTGCGTCTAAATCTTGAGAAGTGATCCAGTGAAACAAAATGCGAACCTTGAAAAAAGAACGCAACATGCTTACCATCTGAAAATTTGGTGTTTAAAGTCTTCTAGCTGTGACGCGTAGATAGAGATTGTACGCAGTCCCATTAGTTCGTATATATACTCTGAATGTATTGATGTCAATTCCTTGCTACTGTTTCACCAATACAACAGAAAATGAAAAAGCAAGCAAAGGATTGCAGTTGATGACTGAGTTGCACGTATTTACCCACTTTTAAAAAGGGTCAAAGCTGTTTAAATCAAATATCGCAGTGAAAGTAAGTCGCCAATAAATAGATGAGAAATATGTGGATAGGCAGAATAAGAAGTTTTGCATAAATTTAAATTGTACAAAACAGTTTACCCTTAAGGAAAGGGGGACGCATTCATGAATTTATAGATTGGTAAAATTAGTTTCAAAAATAAGAACAAACATATCAAAACATACTCATTATAGTTAAACCTTTAAAATAGTCAGGAAAAACGAGATGGAGCATTTAGGCACGCAGCTAAGCGTTCCTACCTTTTCGAGCTCAGATAAATCGTCAATCATTAGGTTTTTCATCAGCGTCGGAAAACTGACGTCACTGGATTTCAGACTTACCGCATGTTTCTCGAGACCGTCAAAGAGTGCGGTGTTGCTGGCGTCACTTTAAAAACATTTTTTATTTTTATGACAGGTACGGTTAGACATTGTTTTCACCAAACCTGTATAAGAAATCTTTGTCAGTAGAAGGTGCATTGGCTTGCATAATTTTATCATCCACTTTCTTTAAAACCTGCTGAGTAGGTTTTGCTTGTGCCATGACCACCTTAGGAAAAAAGTAATAACTTATTATGTTGGGTTAGCTTTTTGAGCTCAGATAAATCGTCAATCATTAGGTTTTTCATCAGCGTCGAAAAACTGACATCACTGGATTTCAGACTTACCGCATGTTTCTCGAGACCGTCAAAGCGTGCGGTGTTGCCGGCGTCACTTTAAAAAAAATTTTTATTGTTTATGACAGGTACGGTTAGACATTGTTTTCACCAAACCTGTATAAGAAATCCTTGTCAGTGGAAGGTGCATTGGCCTGCTTAATTTTATCATCCACTTTCTTTAAAACCTGCTGAATAGATTTTGCTTGTGCCATGACCACCTTAGGAAAAAAGTGCCTTATTATGTTGGGTTAGCTTTTTGAACTCAGATAAATCGTCAATCATTAGGTTTTTCATCAGCGTCGGAAAACTGACGTCACTGGATTTCAGACTTACCGCATGTTTCTCGAGACCATCAAAGCGTGCGGTGTTGCTGGCGTCACTTTAAAAACAATTTTTATTTTTATGACAGGTACGGTTATAGAAATTGTTTTCACCAAACCTGTATAAGAAATCTTTGTCAGTGGAAGGTGCATTGGGCTGCATAATTTTATCCTCCACTTTCTTTAAAACCTCCTGATTAGATTTTGCATGTGCCATGACCACCTTAGGAAAAAAGTAACTTATAATGTTGGGTTAGCTTTTTGGATAAAGTGAAAAGTCACCTTAGATTCAATAACTTCAACTTCACTTTCAAGTTTGTTGATCTTTCTCTGCTTTAGCATTTCTTGCAGTTCCAACTTGCCCTTCAATCGTTGCTGATTAAGCTGGTCTTTGGTACTGGAAATACGCTTTATTATGATCCACAAGATTTGATAGGTACATGTTACTTACAGTTCTTCCTGTTTTTTGAATTTCTCAATTTCTTTTTCTGCGTCGAAGTCTCTGGATATTTTGGTAATATCAGTGACCTGCTTTCTTTCTTTTGCTAAAAACGTCAATATATTTTTGTCAATTTTTTTGAAAGAACCGTTCACACAATCAGCAGAAATTTTTGTGAACAGAGAATCACAACGGTACTTATTTTTTTTGAAACAGTTAAAAAACCCAAACCAGGTATTTTTAGCCGGGGTAATTGCCCACGTATTTAATAATAAGTGAAGGATCACTACAAAACTGACACTAAAAGTTTTGTAGTAAAAAATATTGGAGTCTAAAAAGTTATCAATTGAAAGAGCATACTTTCTTTTCTTAATGTACTGATATAAACTATTTATACGAACTAACTTTCCGGGGGAGGGTCATTATAGCTTTGAATATTGGTTCAAGGGGTCCGTGGAACAAAAAAGGTTAAGAAACACTGCCCTAAACCAAACAAAATATGTCAAACAAAATTGAACGTGAAGCAAACCGCGTACAAAGCTGTTTACTTCCTGCTTACAATAAACAGAGCATTGCGCCTAGGTTTAAACCAGTTTGAGAATTACACACACGTGCTCTCCGCCTTACCTACCTCTCAAATGTTCTTGGTGATCATTAACTGGCCCAGGAGGGATGGTTGTTGACTTACAATCTGAGTTTGGAATCGATAAGGGATCGTTGCTATTGGATCCAGTGACTTCAGATCCACCAGAAGCCAAAAATGTCGAATGAGAGGGTAATTCTGGCTCCTGCTAATATCAGAGAGATTTTTTTTAAACGGTTTAACAAATTTTTTTATCAAAGATGTGGGGGAAAGTTATTTGGTACTGTTTGTTCGCTTTTTACTATGTTTGTACCGCTTTACATTTTTTCATGTCAACTATCTTATAAGCCTGATACAAATGCTACAGATGCTCGGCAACGTAAACAATGTTTCCATAAACCGCTACTTGAATTACCTCATTAACTTCTGAATCGATGCTGCTCGACGAACCCATGTTTTGATTAAAGGAAACAGGAAATACAATTGATTAAATTCAACAGAAATTTAATGTATTCTGTAACTCCTGCCTTAAAGAGCAAGCTTCCGCTTACGTGAAAATTCAGATTTTGCAATACAATGCATATTTCCAAAATGTTATACATTTCGTAGATGGGACTTTTTAAGCCAATCACAGCGGCGGAATTTCGCGGCTCTCTACCAATGTGAGCCAATCAGAGGACACCTTGTGTTTAACCAATCAGAGGACACCTTACGCCGCAACGATGCGGATTGAAGTGTCGTATCGTATCGCAAGTGCAGTTCACCAAAGTGAAGCTTATAGTATAGGCCATTTTTATGGTTTATGGCATAAAACTTAACGTAATAAATTCCTATGAAGGCAAAATCTTGAATAAAGTTAAAATCATAAATCCTTAAATAAAGTAATGATGGACACCGTGGGAAATATTGAAGAACTTGGTGGTTTAATTATGAAAATCAAAATTGAGGAATTGGTTTTCAGATTAAAAATTGTATCAGCTGAAGACTGGGATAAGTGGCTTGAGTCTTTTTCTGAAATTTCAAATACTAGCTGGAATGTGTAT